>JANHGL010021801.1:0-22095 GCA_024611195.1 Ceyx melanurus | reverse complement strand
CCATTGCCTCTCGTCCTGTCATTGGATGACACTGAGCAGAGTCTGGCTCCATCCTCCCTACACTCACCCTTAACATACTGATAGACAATTATGAGGTCCCCCTGTCTCCTCCAAAAAAAACCAAGAGCCTTCCACCAGACTTGAATACTACACTATAAAAAGAGCTGAACAGCTTCTAGCACAGGAACCCTGAATCTGAGCAAGCTCTCTGGCACAGCTCTATATTGTGCAGTGCAGCCATTTCCTTAATTTTACTTGCTTTATGGTTATCTATGGATGTTGACACCAGGTAAAGTCCTGGCCTTCTGGACAGTTACATTATGACTGTATGAGGAAAATGAAATAGAAATGCAATTTCCTATACTAGTTGATGATGACAGCACTCCTTGGTAATAGGACTTTGGCCCCTTGTCAGAATCATTCTCTGAAACAGCTCCTGGGTGCACTTTAAGAGTGAGGCTGCTCCAGGAAAGATGGCCAAGAGACAATTTCCATGCAGCCTCTCTCTAGTGAGCCACCCAACAAATGCTAAATTCATATTCCCATTCCTATGCTAGATAAGACCATAAACTTCATTACAGCTGAGTAATTATCCAGCAAAGCTGAGTAAATTAAACAGGTCATTTTGTTGGATATATTTCACTGCACGCTCATGTTCACTCTCTTGTCCACATTACCAAAGTTTTAAACATTATGATTTAGGTTCATTATTTTTTCTACAGAAAGAATCTTTTTTTTTTAAAAAAAGAACATTATCTTGTTTTTCTAATACAGTTTTATTCTATTTATTTTCCTGTCACATCTTTAAATCCAAAAAGTAAATTTTTGTTATCACTGCTATTTCAAAATCGTAAGTTTTCATAATCTCTGAATTTCATTAATATGCTTACTCTTGCTCCTGAATCACCCAAATACTAAATGAAATATTTTTATAGTCCCCAAGTTATACATTATTGAAACTAAATGCTCCAAGTTATACATCATTGAGACTAAGCTAAATTTTTATATTCTCAACATCAATTATTCCTTATCTGTGTATTCATAGCTACTTTAGAAAATGTCATTGCTTTCTAATTATCTAGTCTTTCCTCTTATTAAAGATAGTTAAGTGAACTCTTTTTTTTTTAAATTATCATTAGTTTAATTCCCCATTTATCAATCAGACCATTTTATTTTACTATATTTCTGCGTATAATCTTGCAAAAACCCTCCCCTTAAGTCCCCTAAGACTTTTAGATGTCATTCTGCTCTTCTGTTTTTGTTCCAACAGCTGTACTTGTCACACTGGAGACTTACACTCATTTGTCTGATCTTTTCCCATATTTCCCTTAAATCTGCAAAGTGACCTCTTAAGAATTAAAAACCTGAAGAGTTTGCTCAAACTGGAATTGTTTATTTATTTTAAAGGGACTCAGAGTAGCCTACACAGCACTTTGAAGTTCACTCTGTTGTTGTATCATTAAGTCAAGTCCTGCATAGGGCTAGTTCTGAGATTCCAGGAAAAGGCTGTGTAGGCTGTAGTACAATCTTGATTTTTAAGTTGCACATATCATTGTATGGTGGTAACTCAGCTCTAATAGGATCCTTTTTCTTTAATGTCCTTGCACTGCTGTATTATGTTAACTCACAGCTTCTTGGGCCAAATTGAGGCGGTTTGTATTTACCAGTAACTTCCTTAGTCCTACTTAAGACAGTCAAACATTCAGCTTATTTCCTTCTCTGGACCATAAAGGAACCATTCTGAACAAATTTTTTTCTCTGCATAAAATATGAGAAGACTATCAGGCAACTAATTCTGTGAGGGACAGGGCAGGCAGGAGCCAAGCATAACAAGGCAGGCAGAGGCCTCATTGATGATTTATGATCTTTGAGTTAATGAAAAACAAAGACCTGAAGCAACTGCTTCAAATTCCTTGTCAAAAATTGCACTTATGTATAATACTGGATTATAGGTTGTAATCAAGAAAAGGTAGATTTGTTCGCAGAAGGATGTCATTACTTAAAATATAAAGCACAAGATATTCATGCAGAAGCAGGGTTAAAATTTTCCCTTCAACAAAACCAGCACATTTTGGCCTTAATAGTATAAATCACTCATGTTATTTTTAGGAGGATTTATACCAAATGCTATCTATATAAAAATTTACATATAAAACAAACAAAAATGTCAGCTGCTGAAAGTCAGTATGATAGTGGAAGCTCTTTAAATCCAGGACTTTGGCTTTGAAAATTCTTACATCATGCAAAATGTACATATCTATAGATTATAGTGAGATTGATAAGCTTAATATAACCATTCTTTAACAGAAAAAAGCACCGTTGATACTACACTGAATGCAATCTATTTTGTTCACATAGAAAGGAACAGCACAGCTATTATTTATATGGTCTGATTTCCTTTTCTAACACAATCTATACTTGCATATATCCTCTTTTCCTCACTTGCATGCCAAGTGTCCTCCTATTGTTTTAAAAAGATTCCATCCCAGACAATCTGTCTCTGAGCAGTTGGCTTAGTTTTGCTTTCTTTAGTTTTTGTGGGTTTTGTTTGTTTGCTTGTTTTGGTTTTGTTTGGTTTGCTTTTAGTTTTGGTTTTGTTTGTTGTTTTTAGTGTCCTATTTTGATTTGTCCAGACACAAGGGAAAATTATTTTCCACATTCTCTGCCCCTACATTCTGTGTAGAGACTGTGTAAACTAGACTTTTTAAATCCAGGACTCCATTTACATTCTGTCTGCTCTTCCCTTAACATATGCATATATGCATAACATCATGGTGGAAGAAAACACCTTGAATTTACTTAATCCACCACTACTATCAAAGGCATACATTGCATATTTCCTTTCATACATGCCCTACGTTTGTTAAGCTATTTACTTGCAATTTCCTACCTGAAAATTCCATCAGAAACATCTCATATTATTAATCAAATCCCTTCCTGCTTTCTCTAGAATGTCCATGGCCAGACCTATCTATTTATATGCCACTCTCTAATTTAACAGCTTTTCTCTCTGGCATTCCACTGCCTTACCCTTCACCACTGCTTTAATCGTAGAAATTTCCCCATTGTCTGATATGATACTGGCCTGGTATGTTAACTAAACATGCATTTTTAATGTGATTTTGTTGGTAGAAGCTTGAACATGGGGAAACACTGGCTTTATTAATTTATTTTTATTCATACATACATATGTGCTTGCACTAATGTTCTATGAGCCTCTTACAAATCCACATCCCAAATACTGCTCATGGTATTCCTTCCACACCAAGATAGTCTCCTTCAATGTATTAATAATTCCTTGTATCTATGTAAATGTTTTCAACAGACTAAGACTTTATTCTTACTCTTCATGGCAGCATCACGTCAGTGACCTAGATCTACAATTTGGTACACAAAACTCCAGATATTTTTCCTCCTTATTAAGCACCTCAGGGTCCCAGGCTTCAGTCAATGCTCTTGTTATTCCTCTATAAGTGCTATAATGCTCAATGTTACTCCATTTACACTATTGTAATTCTTCAGGGTATTCAGTTCTTTCTAGCTAATATTATTATCTTGCTGCTTTGCTAGAGCTTCTCACCTTTGTGCCTGCAGGTGTCTTTAGCTCATTTCTACTTTTCCTTCTCTGAAGATTTTAAACTGAAAATACACTTCCTAAAGAGTAAGTTTTTTAGAGATCTCCATTAAGAACCTTCCCCACTAGTTTCCTTCTAGGTGCAAACCCTTGCTGCCTCATACTGTCAGTTCTTCAAACTAAGTCTCACACAGCAATTGAGTAACTGCTAATTCTTCAGTGAAATCCATTGTTTCCCTTTTACCAGATGCTTTTTGGATGCCCAGATTGCACCTGCTAAATTTAGCTTGTTCATAACCAGTAGAAACAGTAGAAATGGAGAATTAGTCTCTGGTATATTCCATTTGTACCACTTACTTCTGTATCCTTTAAGATTTGAAGATGAATGTATGTGTTTAAGGAAAACTAGTAAGATATAAACAGTAAACCCACCTTCTTAAATACAAATGCATCCTTGATCTTATATTTAATTCTGGAATAAAAACACCTTAAAGCATTAATCATCTCCCTTTCCAATGAAAAAAGAAATCCACTTTAGTTGATTCAACCTTTTAAAAATAGTGCATTGTATGAGTTCAGTTACCCTTTGATTCCTTCTCCCCTTTAATGTCTTCTTAATGTTGTGTAATTGACCAAAGGAAGCATCAAAGTATGGCAGTGCACTGACTGACTGAATTTCTGCAGATAATACAGTTCAGGGTTTGGGTTTTTTTCCCTCTGCTATCATTATTCTCAGCAGTAATATATGCCAACAAAATGCATATTTTCTTATTTTCACTTCAGTAGGCAGAGAAGACATCTTGAGTATTCAGGATTTAACCTTTTATGTAATACACTGCAGCTCAGTCCATCACTGAAGATGATAAAACACATATACATGCATTAATCATTGACAGTGGTAAAGTTATTCACTCATCTTGGTGAAAACACTTGCCTGTTCTTGCAGTGAGAGTTCACTTTCTATCAAGAGCAATTCTACAATCATTAAAAAAATTGCAAGAGAAATCATGAAGTTTTATGAGGGTATGTTTGAGATGTAGGCAAACTTAAAAATGCAACGAGAAAAAAACCCCTTAATTTCAGGCAGCTCTCCATTTTAGTGAAAGGTTAAATACACTTAGTATGCCCAAAGCACTTAATCAGTTTTCTCTGTAAAAAATCCACATTGCTTGCATTCCCATAAAAAACTATTAGCCCTGCAAATAAAATACAGATAAGACAGAGTGTATCACCTTCTGGCTTCAACCAAGTCTCCTTTGCAATCTGGTTAGAGAGAAAGCACAGGGTGGCTTCTATCTACCTATAGGTATCTTCTATCAAGGTATCTATCCTTGATGCCAAGCACAAATGAAATAATTTTCAAGTCTAATATTATAACCTGACAATGTACAGGCACTTCCTGTTACAGAAATATATCTTTTCTTTTTTTTTCCTCCAAATGAAGTTACTGTAACCTTAGCTTCTTTGAATCCACACTCTTTTCACTTCTGCCTCTCATCCCACAGGCCACATAGCTAGTTGAGCAACAGAATTCATAAATAACAATCTTGAAGATTGTAACTGACTCAAGTTCAATGCAATTGCTTTAGCTGTGCTTCCTGCACTTGACACAAACTATATTTTTGATAACACATGTTATGTACAATATGAATGTAATTCCCCAGAAAGTCTTTTTACTTCCTTTCCTTTTACTCTTCTCACCTATTCTTGGCTGCTGCCAACATGAATGGCTCTGTATTTTGAAATGGTTTCATTCTATATTTGATCCTTTACAGAACTTTGATGTATGTTACTCTATAGTCCTTTTTTTTTTTTTTTAAATGCTATCTGTAATTGTATATGACAGCTTGCACCAGGTTCAAACATTATTTGAACAAAAGTGTTCACTAAAACTACTGCCACCACTCATTTTGGCAGAACACCCCTTGATAAGGCTAATTACAATACTCTAGATTCTTTCTTCTAGTCAGCTTTTGATCAAAGACTTCATCCCTAAATTAATAGTTATATTTTTGACCTTTTAGATTAGATTAAGCAACACTTTAATGAGTCTTTAATAAAATCTAGATTACATTATTCTCTCTCCCTGAGATTTATTTTTGAAAACCTTTCAAAAACCCCTCTCAGAGACTTTGACAAGACCGGTTCTTTGCAGACTGGTGCTGTTGCACTGATTATCTCATTCCCAATACTTTTTCAAACAGCTGGTATTTATATCATTGTGCTTTAGAAAACTTCTTTGATATCAAAGTTTGCAGCCCAGAATTCAAAATAAAAACCTCTTGCTTTCTACCACCTCTTTTCCAAAATAGAACTGCCAGTAGGTTCAGTAGCTTACAGATATTTAAAACAAACAAACAAACAAACAAACAAACAAAAGGGCTGCAGTACTTTAGCACAGATTGGCTGATTCACCTCCCCCTCTACTCTGTCTCAGTGAGATCTCACCTAGAGCACTGCATCCAGATCTGGGCTCCCCAGTTCAAGAGGGACATTAAGATTAGACCACCCAGCAGTTGTGTATATATAAATGTATGTATACATATGCACATATACATATATGTACAGCTTCTAAGTAAGGAGGTCATCATTTCCAGGTATGTGAGAAGCCAGTGAGGCATCTGGACAGCATTTCTTTCTAAAGCAATGGTCTAATATTAAGTACATAATTTTGGAAATTTAGCTGTCTAAACAAAGCCCAAATATTTCAAGAGTGTTAGCTAGTTCCCTCCTCAACTGCACCATACTCTGCAAACACTGGAAAACCTAGGGATAAGCATGCATTGGTGTTGCATATATGCAGTCAAGAATGGGAGAATGAAGTAGCACATCTGGCATATGCGACCACCATCAGAATTCTCTGAGCAACTCCCTTGCTATCTAATGTTGACTCATTAATTTAAATGAATAAGCGCTTTTTTTTTTCAGTCAAATGTCACAAATATAGTCTTATTTGATATTTGAATTCAAAACCTGTCATATGGCATCCTTATCCCAACAGAAAGTACGAGGGAAGGACAAATAAACTACATTAAAAAATGGTATTATTCAGTAATCAATAATGTATTGTTGCATGAGTCAGTTACAGCTCAGACATAAATTATTATTTCCAATATTAATATTCAGTAAAATGGGCAAATTTCTGATGCTTTTAATGGAGCTATGTTATTTTCCTTGTGAAAATATTTGTTTCATGTAAAAAAGATAGTAAAATAATATGTTCCTCCACAATTGTAAGTAGCACAAGCTTGATCCAAATTATGAAAAATTTAGTTTTCATCCACATATAATAACATGCAACACTCAACTTTCCACCTGCACACTACCAACTTAGCAACATAAATACTCTGTTGACAGTAATGAGTAGTTAAAACTGTAAATCAGATCAATGTGACAATGCTCTGTTTAAACAGAGCTGGACCTTACCATTCTGCTAAGGAAGCTGCATATTCAGGGAAGAAGTAAGAAGCAAAAATTCACAGAGATTTACAAAAGGGATATAAGAAAACTTGGATTGAAATTCAAAGTGCAAAGCACCAAAACACAGTTTACAAGTCTTAACAGCTGTATCAATTAAAAAAAAAACCAAACCAAACTATTTACAACACATTTTTCCTTTCCGTCTTCTTTCTCAGGAATGATAGATCAGTGAAAGAGCATGGCCTGTGAGGAGCAGCAAGCATTTATCAGCAGATTGCCTTCATTAGTTACAAATGTACTCCTCATTTAGGATTGCTTGCCACTAAAGAGATCAACGTTAACACCTGATAACACTTTAATTTCTTTATCTACCACCTGGTGACCAAGCATACAGATGAATGCATACAAAGACATGCTAAAAACCCAGCATCCACATCAAGTTCAAGTATGGCCTGTGGAGTTTATCAGATGCAGGCTTGTGATAAACTACAGCCTTGACATATTTAGGATTATTACAGATAAAATTTAGTTTATTCCCAGACATTTAAAATAATTTAGACCTATAGCTATTTGAAATCCTCTAGGGAAGTGGCAATTTAATACAATCACACAACTATGCAGTTGTTCATAAGAGTCTTCTGCAGATATAGAAAGTTCTTGTTTAAAAAGAAATCTAAATGCAGAAAGGCTAAAATACATTGACCATTTTATATACATAGAAATATTGTAATGCTAACACTCAATGTAAGATCTTACAGGATGGGATGGTGAGTTTATTTGAAAACGCCCCAGTTTTAAAACACCCAGCATGAGTCACACTAATGTTCTCATACATGCCAACAACCACCAAAACAGCTGAGTTCAGGTAGTGTGGCCAGCAGTTAGGCTGTAGGATGCATGAAGCCAAGTGCTCCAGCCTGTACTGAAGCACCAAGACATATATCCAGTGGTCTAGTCAGGATGAACAGTGACACTAATAACAAGTCACAAGAGCTATCCAGTGCTGGAAATCTAGGTGCTATCAAAATCCAGCCACTCTTGGAACTTTGCCCATCTGGTGATCTCACAACTAGAGCTTCTTTTTCTATCCATACCAATCTAACATTTCACAGAATCATAGAATGGCTTAGGCTGGAAAGGACTTCAGGGCTCATGTAATTGAACCTACCTGCCAGAGGAGGGCAACAAAGATGGTTAGAGGCTGAAACACCTCCCTTCTGAGGACAGGCTGAAGGAGATGGGGCTGTTCAGCCTGGAGAAGAGAAAGCTCCAGGGCGATCTTATAGCCACTTTCCAGTACCTGAAGGGGGCTACAGGAAGGCTGTTTACAAGGGTCTCTAGTGAAAGGACAAGGGGTAATGGGTTTAAATTAGAGAAGAGTAGATTTAGACTGGATCTCAGGAAGAAGTTTTTTCCCTTGAGGGTGGTGGATCAGTGGAATAGGCTCCCCAGGGAGGTAGTTGGGGCACCATCTCTGGAGATATTCAAGGTGAGATTGGACAAGGCTCTGAGCAGCCTGGTCTAGTTAAGGATGTCCCTGCTCACTGCAGAGGGGCTGAACTAGATGACCTCTGGAGACCCCTTCTGTCCCTAAACATTCTATGATTCAACTAGACCAAATCCTCAAGGCCTCATCCAGCCTGGCCTTGAAAACCTCCAGGGAGAGGCATCCACAACCCCTCTGGGCAGTCTAATCCAGAGTCTCACCACCCTTATAATGAAGAGCTTCTTCCTGAGATCCAAACTAAACCTATTCTCCTTCAGCTTAAAATTATTTCCCCTTGTCCTGTTGTCACAATCCTCTTGATGCATCCTAGGATACAGTTGGCCTGAGCCGCATGAGATCACTGCCGGCTCATGTTGAACTTCTCATAGAATCGTTATGGTTGGAAAGGACCTCAAAGATCAGCAAGTCCAACCTTCATCCTAACATCTCTCTATCCAGTAGATCACAGTTTCAAGTGCTACATCTACTAGTTTTTAAACATCTTCAGGGATGGTGACTCCACCACCTCCCTGGGCAGCCTGTTCCACTGCCTCACCACTCAGTAAAGAATTTCTTCCTAATACCCAATCTAAACCTCCCCTGATGCAACTTGAGGCCATTTCCTCTCATTATATCTTTAGCAAATTGGTAGAAGAGACCAAGACCAACCTTGCTACACCGTCCTGTTAGGTAGAGAACAGTAAGGTCTCCTCTCAGTCTCCTCCAGACTAACCAACCCTAGTTCCCCCAGTCTCTCTCCACAAGCCAGGCTGAACAGCCCAGCTCCTTCAGCCTGTCCTCATACTCCAGACTAACCAACACCACTTCCCCCAGTCTCTCTCCACAAGCCAGGCTTTCCAGACCCCTCACCAGCTTTGCTGCCCTTCTCTGGACCTGCTCCAGCATCCCAACGTCCTTCTTGTGCTGAGCTGCTCAAAACTGGACATAGCACTCAAGGTGCAGTCTCATGAGTGGCAGAAAAGCCTGAACTATTCTTTCTTAAATACGAATAATTTTAAAATATGATCTCATTTTATGATCATTTTGGAATAGTAGTAACTATGAAAAGCTCATGATTGTGCTAAGCAGTTCTAAGCATTGTCATTAAAGGATTAAATGCAATTAGCATGTGATGTAGATTCATAATGAGACCATAAAAATACATGATCAGAGAAGGCTAGCAATGCCAGTCAGATTATATAGGCTGACATATAAATAAGACTCTTCTATCATTCAAGCTAGAAAGACAATTAGGTTGTTATTTCACCACACAGCATTTATGAAATAAGTGACTGCACTGATGCCAAAACAAGCTACATGTACATTATGAGACTGAGAATGCACTGAAGCTAACCATGGTCTGTACAGCTTCCAAAATCTTCCTGAATCCATCCTGTTACATGTATAATTTTGAAGGTGATTAAAAAAAAAAAAAAAAAGGAGAGGAAAAATAATCTCCTTAGAGAAAAGTACCACATGAATTTTCCTTCCTTGGGCTAATGACATTACCAATACACATACCAGCACTGATACACCCTGTCTTTCTAGGAACCAGTGAAAATATATCCACACATTTCCTTTGGGCTTTTTGAAGTCAGCAGAGAGATCCATACAGCCATAGTGCAGTTATAAAGCCAAAAAAAAAAGGAACCTCACAGTTCTAGTCACTAAATCTGCCAAGCTCTTGAATTCTTTCCAGAGCCAATCCACATAGTTGGCACAGATGCAGACTCTAATGTCTTCCTAGCATTCATGCCCTACGATATTAGCTCTGTAAACCACAGCATCCACTAGAACAAGGATGCTGAGGAATTTTCCTTTGAACAATTTTTCAGAAGAATAAAAACTGAAAAAAATTTGCTGTAGTGAACTGTTAGGTTGACTTCTGTAGCACCATTTGTTAGTGGCATAAGAACTCATCTTCAGCAGGCTAAATAATTCTGCTGCTTGAACAGCTTCTACTGCAACAGAAAGTTGTAAATCTCCTGATATAATATGTGCTACTGTATACATTCCAAAATCCTTGACTCCTCCCTAAAGATTGCAGGCTGAATGATGAAACACCTACAGTTGAGGTTGGCAGTGCATCACAGAAAATGTGGAAGCATAATAATGAGCAGAGCTGTTAAATACTGTATTAGTGGAATGCAGTTTGGCTAGGACTCACTTTGTATTCTGCATTCAACTACAGAACTGCACGTATTACAATATACAAATTGCTCTGAATAGCCCTTCTGTGTGAATGTAATCCATTAACACTGCCTGTAAGAGGCTTTATTATAAACAATTTCTTTTAAAATACTGATTTCAAAGCATCTATTAAACTCTTGTTAAGCTTTGCCTATATTACTGTTGATAACCTTCCATTGTAACTAACTATACGGGCTATTTCCTCTACCAGTTTCTTTCTTTTGTAATTTCTTTCAAAGCACAGTCACAGGGGACACTAGAAATGCAGCTCAGCTCTTGATCTTTCCTGAATATTCAGGAAATAATATTTCCTGAACTTCAGAGCCAGAAAAAAAAAAAAAATCTGCAATGATTTCCACAAAAATTAGAGAAAACATTATTTCTTCCCAGGAGCATACATGAACAAAATCTGCTTAGGTCCATTTTATCTGTTTACACAGTCTTTTTAATCCATTGTTACTTTCAGGCACTAGGAAACGCTAAAATTATACTTTTCCCTTTTTTTACCTCCTTCCTCTACCTTCAATTAAAAAGGAAAAGTCCTGTAGCTCATGACACAAGCTCAGTCTTCAAACCTCTTAGCAATGAAATACAAACTTTTTCTAGCTTTACTAGATAATGAAACTGGAGATTACCACCATAGTTTGAAAGGTTGAACAAGTTCTAGGACACCTGTTTTATTTTTTTTAACCTCTCTCAGTTGTTTGCACTGAAAATTCTCCCAGTTACCCCACCCTCTGTAAATACCAGTTATTTTAATTCCCATTTTCTCATGGTCTGGTATGCTAGAGATCTGAGAAAAATACATTTATAGTATACAGTGTTCTCAAGATTTCAAATGCCAATTTGACATTGTTCTAGCCTGTCTGGTTTTTAGCATGTGTGTATTATGGATAAGGAGCGTCACAAACAGAAAATAATCTACCTGCAATTTCCCCCCAGATGAGCACATCTGGTATTTTCAGAGCTTTGTCAAGTACATTCTCATTACTTGCACCTGTTACAAGCAGCTTTTGAGAAAAACTGTAAAACACTTTCATCTGTGTTTACTCAGATTTGGTGTGGTGGTATCAATCACCTTCTCACAAGGGAAGGCTAGAGCAGAACACACATAGATATTCCTCTTTAAAACAGTCACTTGCTTCACCAGTAACACTGTGCAAGGTAGATTTTTATTTGTGACTGTTAAGTCTTTGGTAATAAAAGATGTGAGTGGGGAAGAAAAAAAAACCCAAACCAACCTCCAAGAGAAAAGCTGTGCTCTTTCTTTACCAAACACAAAGGAGGAATCTGCTGGATCAGCAACAATGGGAGGTAGTGTGTCATTAAACACCCCTTTTTCTTCCCATTCTTCCAGTTCTTGTAGAGACTGTCACTGTCCTTTGTACCTCCTTGTTATCTCCCCCTTTGTTCTCAGTGTCATGTTTGATATATACCTGACACAGGTTTTGTTCTCTTTTCTGTGTCAGAAAACCAAGGGTACCCAGTTCTCAAGCTCTGTTCCTTTAGCAAATGGTAACTGACCATTTTGTGCTCTTGCTTTTATTTCTCTGTCACCATCTGGTCTGACACTTGGAAGCCCTTGTTATGCTCCGTGATTATGATACAAGAAGAAAACTAGGTGCATCAGCATGTAAATTCAGACCATAACATTTTCTAAACACAATAGTCATCAGAACTAATCTTTACCAAAGTTTTTAATAAGAAACAAATGTTAAACTCAGAATTTGAAAGGTTCCCCTCTCAGGCTCTTTAAATTTCCAACTACGATAATTTGTCTCTCAGCCAGAAGCATTAGCTTAGTACTGCCTATAGTAAATTGCAGAATATATGAAGCTTATATATTTCACCAGCCAGTGCACACAGCTTCTGTTTGGACAAGTAAATTTGAGTATGATTATGAAAGGGTATACCCTCAGCTTCTTTCTGCATTGCACTCAGAGTTCAAACTTAATGAACAGCTTTGGAGGTTCACTCTTCTTACCTCTCCCAAGACAATTACCTTGACCTTTTTAGAGTTAGTAAAAGTTAAGCAATAGAAGTTGTGGATGTGAAAAGAATGAAAACTCTAGGATGCCTAAATAATATCCTGTTGAAATGCACTAAAAAAGGCCAAATTTGGTTGACTGTGTGTTAAATAAGAGCAAAACCACTGAGCATTCTGGGAGTCAACTGCGCCAAGCTGCTTTTGGGGACAAAGCCTAATTCCCATATACTAGAGCTGCAAAGGAGATGATTGAATTGTGGGACCAACAGAGTTCTTTCCTTAATGAACTCTAATCACTTAGAAGAGATGTAAACTTGCTGTCAAGTTTCAGTGAACATCTATAATTGTTTTGAAGGGACTCTATGATAGAATTTTTTAAAAAGTATTTCAAAACAATTGTGAAAATTCCAAAATCCACCTTATTTTAAAAGCTTATTTTAAATCTCACACATTAAAAAAATCAAAACTATACTGAAATAGATTCTTTTTGTGATAAGAGAAAGACAAGTCTTAGTATGTTTAAGAGAAGAAAAAATTATTATAATGCAAACTGCTAATCATCAGAAACTAAATCTTCTCAAGTTTCTAAAATGCTTCTTTAGAAGCACAGAAATGTGGCCATAATTATAGAACTCATTTTCTGTTGCTTATTCCTAGCCAGCCTCCAAAACTGAAAGGGTGTAAATATTACAAACACCAAACTACTTCACTTGATTCAGAAAAGGTCTTGACTTAGCTTGGGGTTCCATCAATTTCATACAGAAAACAGTAACAAAGCCTAAATTACATTTATTTAGGTTTTCTATCTCCATAGGAAGAATGTTGCCCTCCATTCAATGAAATTTCTTTCTCCTCTACCTCCATCTCCCAACAGACTATATTTTGTATAGGTAATAGACTATAATTTTGTCATATTGTGTGTTAAAAGATAATTTTTCCTATATCTTTGTTTCACTGCATACT
The DNA here is from genome assembly GCA_024611195.1 of Ceyx melanurus. Taxonomy (NCBI): domain Eukaryota; kingdom Metazoa; phylum Chordata; class Aves; order Coraciiformes; family Alcedinidae; genus Ceyx; species Ceyx melanurus. The sequence goes on along the minus strand of JANHGL010021801.1, from coordinate 8,475 downwards.
TGAAACAAATGTCCTCTTAATTCTAACAAAGAGCTCTGTTTTGTCACAAAACCACTTTGATGACAGAGGGGGGACATTTTTTTCACATTTCTTTCAACACTGAGGAAATCATTAATCACTGCTGAGATTACAGAATTTAGCCCTGTGCCATAACATATGTGATATTTCATCAATGAAAGCAGTGCAGAAAGCTCTGGATACTCACAGTTTAATATGCAGCTCAGTCTGTATGTTGCCCAAGAGATAAAAAGTGGATTGGAATGTGAAGATGTATTCTTCTCCAGAATTCAAAGAGCTCTAAGAAAAATAAAATCCCAAAAGTTTTTCATTTGAGAGAATATACAAGTACGGAAATACAAACTAGAAGAGATTAGAGGAATGCTGTTTTAACGCTGTTCAAACCCAGTGTTTCATTAAGTGAAGCTGACTCCTGGAAGCTGATGAGAAATGTGCACTCATGCTATTAACAAAATTCTAACCACATTTAATAAAAAAAAGAAAGTTTCAAGCAAAGATATTTGGACTCACGTACAGACCTATATGATATCTGCAATCTTATGATTTTTCATAGACCTAGATTTTTTTTTTCAGTTCCTTGTGATTTTTAGTCACATCAAATGATAACCAAAAAATATGTAGGATTTTAATGTTTCTGATTGAGGTATGCTTTCCAGTACTCAATGATGTCACTTTACAAGTCACTATGAAAACACTTTTTTGCACATTGGTGAAAAATATTCTGTAAATATTTTTATTTTTTCTAAGTAGACAGTTATCACAAACTAGGTGGCAAACTAAACTTCATATATATGACCACAGTGAATTCAGAAATGCAGTTAAATTTCAGATTAGCTGAATCTCAACTCTCATACACCATTACCAGACACAGACAAATTACTGTTTTTTAAAAACAAGATCACTACATCACTTTCAAGTAAAACACTGTTAGTCTCACATGATAACTGCAAAAAGATGGAATATAGAAAATTACTTTAGTAAAACACTGTTACAGTCTCACCTAGTAGCTACTAAAAGATGGAGTATATAAAGTTACTTCATTTGAAGTACACACTTTTACCTCCTCTTTGGTGCTTAAACATCTGTCTTAGTACATATATATGTATATGTGAAGGTCCACATGTGGTCCATATGGCAAGACAGGTAATTTGCATAATGGAACCTGTGTTTGATCTAAACCTGCCAGCATCAGAATTACTTGCAGTGAGCAGCTAATTTTTCAGTGTTCTCACTTGTAAATTTTAATACTGCAACTTCAGGACTCATGTTACATTTAAAAAAATATTTTTGTTTTGCATTCATTTGCAAAGATGAATACCTGAAATCTGCTGTTTGCCAGAGGCAACTGAGAAAGCAACATGAACTGAAAGTATTCCCAAGCTGTTTAGACAAGCACGGCTCTGTCATTTGAAGTGATCTGGTTCTTGTGGTAACAAAAATCAGTTGTGTTAGTCATGTCCCATTGCTACATATCAAGTTAGGCCTTTCAGGTACAATGAAACACTCTGGAAACTAATATCCTGTGAGGTGTCTTTTTAATAGAATGAATAAATAAATCCCAAAACTTAATGAGAAAACCTCATTCCTACTTACCTGCTCTTGTTTCTTTTCCAAACGATCTCTAAACATTTTCTGATTTTTAAGACCATACTGAAAATAGAGTAACTACAGAAAAGAACTTCAAAGATCTGTGATCAGTCTTTTTGGCATATCTTGTTATAGGCAATGGGGAAAAAACATCAGCTGCTTTTCAGATGTAATCTATCAAAAACTCAGTTATGTTCTTCAAAACACTTTTTAAGAAGAAAACAAATCAATAAGATGACATTATCCAGAAAAGGGACTAAATTCTAGCAGCAGGACAGTAAGTCAGTGATTCAGCTCCTCTTCTTCTGAAGCCTGAGATAGGCAATACCAAACAATCAATGAGGAGATATTTCACTGGGACTTAACCTTTTAAAAATAGAATTTAGTATAATTTACTTTCTTTATCGCACACCATGCCATTACTCAACTCTGACCTGGGAAATGTATGAAACAGACATATTGTGTGTGACCTACATCTCTCAATCCATTTTACTTTGGTTATGCATTCCATTTATTTTTTGAACCCTCTGATCTCTTGTTTCTATTCCAACACTGAAAAAACCCCACTAATTGCATCTGATTCCTTTTTCAAACATTGCCTTACCTGTTTCTACCAGGACTTTCACATATTCCCTATATTCAGATAGTCTTAGAACTCCTCTATTAGAAGTCCCATTTGGAATCCCATTCTTAACATCTCACACTGTCTTCTCCCAAAACGTATAGGTGTCTCATTTTATCAAAGAGTTTAAGGTTAAATTAAATGAGTTTACATGGAAAACATGCATGAGAAAGCAAAAGGACTGATCAACTCTTCTTTTATATCACAACTGTCCCTTTCAATATGATTATTGTCACACATAGAAAGTCAACACAAATTCAGTTCACACTCAAACTTATTTGATATATCAGTCACATCCTATACAATACATATCCTTTCTTTGTATTTCCATGTGACCACGACACCTTATGGAAGTTATTAATATGTGCTATTTTTAGTAGTTCTTTTTATTTTTTGCTCAGATTACCCAGAGCTCCATTCCAACTCTCAGCATGATGTTGCTTTGCTTACCAGATTTGTGAAGGCAGGTATCCTCCTCTTTGTTCCAAGACAGCCTGAGGTAGGATACAGCCAGTGTCACATCTCTTCTGAGACTTAAGGCAGCTGTTCAAGGGCCTGATGCATTTACAAAAATGTATTCCATAAATGTTTTTCAAACCCATCAAAATGGCAAAGGAGCTACTTGACATCTGTGTGTTTTCATAGCATGTTGCTGAAAGTCTATCTCCCTGTTGCTTTGTGTTGGAAGACTGCAGCAGGCAGAAGGATTGAGATCTGGTGTAGTTCTGCCCTTTAAAGTAGCTCCTAGACCAACTGAATCACCTTTTTGTTCAGGGGGAAGCCTTGCTGCTAGACCGCACAAAGATTCCTGGGAACAGCAGATCTTTCACACAGTATGGGCACCAAAACACATTCTGATGTGAATTCGAAAAAGAAAATGCATCGAAAGAGTAAGACAAAAACAAGGAGAGAAAGTAATTTTAGGCATTTGAAACAAGGCATTTTGAAGGCAAACAGGGTGCTTGGTGTGCTCCTTTCAAAGAACATGACATCAAATATTTAAATATTTACTTTTGTTCAAAAAGTGTGCTTGTGGTGCTACAATATTGGTATTGACAAAGAACTGCAAAGGGCATTGACTGATGTGCATCAATGAAAAAAACCAACAAAAAATAAGAATAAAAATAAACCCAAATAAAATGCAAACATGTTAAACATGTTAACAGAAAGCAGCGTTAAAAGCTTGGAAAAGTAACAACATTAGATGTAAATAATCAGTGAAACAAGAAAAATAAACAGATTACCTCATAGCCTAAATTCCAACATCTTACTTGCCCAGAAGTGGGGAAGAGAGGGAACTTCTGTGCATGACAAAGAAGCCTCATTTGGACAATTAAGCAATCAGAAATGCAGGGCACATCACAGAGGATACTTGCTTTGAAATGTAGACACAGCCCCTGTAATAAGAGAGCCCCGTGGTATCATTCTTCTGACAAGAATTTTCTTCCCTGACAGAACTTCTCTCATACCTTTTCCCAGAAGAACTCCTTTGAACTAGTAGATTGACATGGCAACAATACAAACCACTGGATAAATATTTCAGAAGTTTACCAGCCTGCTCAGAAATAGACATTCTGTGCTCTGTACCCTATATGTGTGCCTGCTTTTTTGAACAGAGCATGTAACAATGTGGTGTGGTCCTATATGTACCAAATCCAATTTGTACACCCTGGGTGGTCAGAAGCCTTGCTTTGTATTTCAGATGAATTTTTATCAAAACATGTAGACATACATGACATCCCTGCATTTCATAGACTCCTTCCTTGACATTTTATTGTCCCCTGTAACTCCCAAGCCAGAGAAAATCACTTTTCATTTTGAATCTTAATGATTATAGCCATGCAATATCCAAAGACCCAACCTGTCATTGCATGAAGCACTGACAGCTAAACTCATCTCTGCCTTCCATCTCAACACAGCAATTCAGACCCCACTGAAAGCTCTCCAAAACCTGTCCACTCCAGACTTTAGTATCTTTCCCAGAAGAACTAAAAATGAGAAAAAAACCAACCAAACAAAAAGTCTGTAAAGCCCTAACAATAGACCTTCTTTTAGAAGTAAAAGATTTCATGTTTTTCAGTCAGGACACTTGAAAGACACTCTGTTGCAATACCTGATTTTCTTCAATGAACAGCATATTCAATACTGTTACTGAAGTCCAATGTCTCTCCAAGTCTTTCTTCCTCTAAGCATCCTTATTGCTATGTCATAGGCATCCTGTAAGCCTGTAGTAGATTGCTGTGTCCCACCTGAAGTGCAGCCTATTCTTCCAACTAAGAGCACTCCTCAGCTGCTATTTTGTAGGCCTCAAACCTCAACTTTTCTAGGTGTCCATTACAGAAGAATTATATGAGCAGTTTAGGATAAAATTTTAACTCCTGAAACCTCGTACATTACACAAAATGCTAGCAAAGTTTGAAAAGGTTTGTAGAAAAGGAATTTTTCTCCAAAGTCCATATGCCATAGAAAACATTTCCAGAGAAGAATTAAAAAAGAGTAAAACCCCTGTACATATTTAAATTTCAGATCAATGCAGAACTTCTGAGAAATTACAGTTGTGAAAGTCTCTTAGTGTTGGACTTCTTCCCAAAATACCTCTCTCATACGTATCTAGCTCCAGTGCACTAACAAAGAGCACAGCTGGAATCTCTCCTGGCTCACAATTTGTGAATAAGAGCTGAACTGTCCCTCTTCAGTGAAACTCAAAACCAGAAAAACTGGCTTAAGATATGAACTAGTGTAGGATGTCATGGTTGGTGCTGGTTTTGTTTTCACCTAAATCAGGTAACTTCCAGTTACAAACTGAGGTTATTGTCAGGTTATATGCACAGAATATTTTGAGGAAAAACTAAAGAAACACAAGGAGCTATCTCTAATTAATCCTGTTCATCTTGTTAAATTAATTCAGCCTGGAAAAAAAGAGATTTAAGAAGAGTAATGTTCCTACTCAGTCTAATTTCTGCAGAAAAAAAATACTTGTGCTGTGTTTTTTACAGATATGAATCTTGTACCCCAATATGATATACATCAATTTTTATTATGACATATGTATTTGGCTAGCTAGGATTTAAAGGGGTTAAGTTCAGATAGAAAATATCAAAAGTTAAGAATATAAATATTTCAGAGTTAGAAAGGCTATATTTATAATTACTTCTGCAACCCATGCACTTTCCTTTTCAGATTTCATTTGGTGAATTGAAATAGGAACCTGTGAAAAAAGTGTAATGTAAGATTAAAATGTGTGTGTACAGGTAAACAAAACAGAAATAACACTGTCAATACCATTTGCTTCTCAGTGCTTGATTTTTCAATATATATACATTTTAGCATACACAATATTCTTCAGTATAGAAGATTCTCTTCTTCACTAATAACCTCAAATGACCATTTATAACCATGTGACCAAGCTTTGAGCTCTGAATTCTTTTGCAGTTTCCTGGCTGAGACGCATGAGTGATGGAACATGTTAGTATATTGAACAGGATAAAATAATCTCTCCTTTACATCACAGCTGTCCCTGCCAACAATTCTAGTCTCAGCACAGAGCAGTCTGAATGCTGGAGTGGGACCTTGAAGAATGGAATATTTGTGTTGTGTGGACATGAACTCTGAAAAATCCCAGCTCTCAGCATTTCCTCATAGAAGAGATACTCCGTCTCTCAGTCAACTTAACAGCCTTTTGCTCTCCACTAGCTTCAGCTCTCTCCTGTACAGGGGAGCCCCAGCAGACACAGCACTCCATGTGACCTCACCAGGGCTGTGCAGAGGTAAAGAATCACCTTCATGTAGTGCCAACACTCTAATGCAGTGTCCCAGTATTTCTCCTGGATTACCTGGTCCTGCTTCCACCTGTTTATACTTGAGTTTTCTCAGGAGCCTTTCATTGATCCATGCAAACTTTCCACTACCTTTGCTTTAATAGAAATGGAATGCTCTTGGGCTTGGAGTTGCTGAATGTTGAAAATTAACCAGCTTTCATAGACCCCTCTTCTCTCCAGGATTGTATTCCATGGTATTCTAAGCAAATTTCTTAACAGGTCAAAGTCTGCACTCCTCAAGTTCACTGTTATGATGCTGCTATTTGCCTTGTTTCCTTCTCTTATGGGAGAACATAAGATTCCACCATCTTATGTTCACTGCAGGCAGCCAAGGATACCTCTGCCCTTCTCTGGGCAGTTCTTCCTTAGCTGTACATATCAGGTATAGCAGAGCATCTTCCTCATCAGCAGCTTGATCACCTGTGTCAGGAAGTTCCTCATAAGACTCAAGGCTTCCAAACACAACTTCCAGTTGTCTGAAGAAGGCCTCACACATTCTTCATAGTGTGCTCTTACAACTTTGCTCATGTTGGTTTGCCTTTTCATCTTGGCCCATCAGTTCCTTGCTGGGTCATCATCTGTTTCCAGGCAATAACTCCATGCACCCAAGCTGATCTCTCATGCAGACAGCAACCAAAGGTACTTCATTTACTGTGCAAAGCAGTGCACACATACATAGGCATACATGATACAAATCCATCTTCATTGCTCTGGAAAATACAATATTTTAATAAAATCACTCTTTTTTCATTTCTATTTAAAATAGAAATGTCAATATTCTTATTGATAAAAAGTTTGTGACATAACCCATAGGTTGATATTTTTGCACTCAACATATTTTCATCATGAATCATTCCTGAGGAGAAATATAAACCAGAAAATCTTCCACTGAGTAAGAATGTTTCTAACAAAGAATAAAAGCAAACCACAACTGAAAACCCTATTGTTCTAGCTAACAATGAGTATCATCTTCTTTAAAAAAGAATTCCAGTGGCTTCAAAACTAATGCAAAAATGGTCTCTATACTGAGAGTCTTTCTAATGTCTGTAGCAGGTAGAACAACTTCTTTTTTCTGCACCACAGAGCATTATTCAAAGCTGGTTTTCCTGCTTTGCTGGTTTTGACAAGCAGACTATGAAACAGATTTGCAAGACAATTTACAAAATCAGGGAACTGTGGAGTTATTTCAGTATACCTAATTACAATGCAGAGTTGGAAATGCAAGGACTGCGGATGCTTTTCTTCACAGAGCTCAACTATCCAGCAGCTGAAAAAAAGCCTTGTTTTAACAAAAGTCAACAGAATAATTACAAATACCTCCAACACCACTGAATACTAAAATATCTCATGTATATTTCTTATTAAAATCTACTAAGTTATACTGTTATTCTTAGTAAATCTACACAATAAGACAAGATTTAAATTTCAAATTGAGGTAATGATCTAAAGCATGAAAATACACTGGAACTGGTGTTATGGGAACCTGAGGAGGTCCAATGAGCAGAACATGGACAGAAAGCAGTTTGACATGTATTTCTTAGATTAAATAGCAGAAGGGTGTTCAGTTGTACTGCCTTAAGAGCCAAACATCTTCCTATTGTGTCTGTTCATAAAAGCACCATCATGAACTGTTATGTTTAGCTATTGCTCCAGGTAGGGCTGAGGACATCCAGAGATGGTATATTGATGGCTGCTCAGAGTAGACAGCTGCAAACTTCTTTATTTTCTTCTCTAAGACCTTCTGTTTCTGAAGTGATCCTTTCTTTTTCACCTAAGCAGCCCCTTCTATTCATACTTGAAAAAATTAGGCAAATTACCTGGATATAATATTTGATTGACTCTCCCTTTTAAAAACGAACAAAAACCAAAACCCTTTTTTTTTTTTACAAAAATCTTTCCATCCTTCCCATTATATGTAAATTTTATTTGGTTGTCCTGTCAAGTTTTCTATCCTTTGCCATCTTCTTGATAAAGAACTGCATCAAGTGGAAAAAAAAAAAACAAACAAACAAAAAGAAAACAATCAGAAGGAACTAGAAGTTGATTGTGAAAAAGACAGAAATCCTGAACTGGCAAGATACACTCTCTAATGAACAAAACCATCTACACTGTTCCTGGGCTAAATCTTTAAATATCTGGATCTCTAAGAATCAAGTGAGAAGACCAGATCCAGTGCAGGCCGGTCTCTGGGGCTTCTGGGAGCCGGGAAAAGGCCTAGAAAGCGGCTGCGCCGCGCCGGGGTCCGGCAGCCTGCGGGCGGCAGCTGAGGCGGCCCGGGCGGAACGGGCCACCTGAGCCACCCAAGCGCCGCCCCTGGGCCGATGTCGCAAGGCCAGGGCGCTGAGGCGGCATCACAGCGGCCCCGCAGCTGCGGGGAGGGCGCGGGAACCTCCGGGCGGGCCCGCCGCGGGCGGCGAGGGCTCGACAGAA
>JANHGL010021798.1:39880-54110 GCA_024611195.1 Ceyx melanurus | reverse complement strand
ATTTCTGTAGCTCTGCTGTTTGACCAATAGTAAAGATGTAAACACGTTTTACTTTTAGAATCACTATAAATGTAGAACGGTTGTGAATAAAAGGAAGGACGCATGGCACAATCACATAGATTGCAGTTGTTACTTCGGGTCCAGCAGACAGTCCAACTGAAGGGGGCAGGACTTAGCCAGATTGGCTTAATTTGTAGCTCCGTTTAGGAGAACGATGTGTTCATATTGAGTTGGGTCGTTCATCCTGCGGCGCTCTTTCCGACAGAGAAAGTATAATGAAAAGTGACTTAATTATTTTAAGTGGGATGGCAAAAGTGATTGATGTGCTTATCAATAATAATTGTTTATTGCCGTATCGTATCCTTTGTTAGCCATTGAAAATGCTGTTTGTGGTGCAGCAAAAAAATGTCTTTTAATGAAATAATGTATTATTTTAATATCTTTTTCAAAATACTTATTAAAATCTTCCTTGTGTCTGGTGGTTTACATTAGAAGCAGCCTGGGAATAAGGTTACAGAGCCATAAACGCTGATGCTTTTTCGTAACAGTCAGTATACACAGAGAGCCTGTTTTAGACACCACATAATGAAAAAGGTTTCAATGTAATGAGTAATGAAGGGAAAGATTTGGAGAATGTGAAGGAACAAGTTCAAACTGCAGTTTGTTTTCTTCCCAGCTTCAAATAAAAAGTACAGTCAAGTGTTTTTTTTTTTTACCTCTCAGATAAGTTACTTGCTATTCGACTTGAATTTCCTTCAACTTCATTTCTTTCAGTCCCTTTGTATTTAATGTAAAAACATGATATTGTTATAAAGATAGAGCAGGAATGAAAGAGAATGACATGAAATATGGAGTAGTTGTTTGTTTTTTTTTTCTCTTGTGTGTGGTGGTTGGGCATCTGCATGGCAATAGGCCACCAGCTTCTTGAGTTCTCCTGAGAGGCATGTCCAGTTCCTGTACAAAGTAGAATAGATTTAAGAAAACATGCTACATCACCCATTGCAGAACATACAGAGTCAACATATTTTCATGGGGTGTAGGAGATACAATTTAAAATGCATTTGTGGAGAGAAGGGGATAAAATTTATTTCCACTTTCTGGATAAAATGCTGTAGTTCTGCAATAGTTGACTAAGCATGGATTGGTTTTTTTTGCACTGTCTCCTTGAGATGCTTTGTTTTGGCACTTCCCACACTTAGGTCCCAGTCCCTATCTATTCTTTGGTCATTCCAGAACAAACAGAACTATTTTTTTTTCTGGAGGAAGTTTTATGTTTCTATCAGAAATGTACATTGGTGATGCAGCCATTATAAGTTCTTAATAAATTCTTTTATTTCTGTTGCCTTCAATGGGCAACTACTTTTTGAGACCAAGTGTATGCCACACATTGGTAGTATAAAATTCAGCTTCTGACTTGTGCGAGTCAGGGCAGTCTGATGTCTCCACACCCTTTTGTATCTGTGTTGATATTTTGATAGGTAATTAATTGTTAATTCTCAAACTATAGTATGGCAGTTGGAGGACATATTTCTCTTGGAGGTATACAAATACCTATACCATTTTTATGTTCTACTACTAAAAGAGCTTGAAAAGGGGGGCTGTGGTGTGTTGATGCTTTTTATTTTAGAGGAGCATCAGAGAGGCATGCTATCTATCATACAGCAATATTTTGAATGACAGTACATGTGGATTTAATAAAAATCTGTCTATTGGAGGCAAGCCAAGACACCACAAATCAGACATTTGGCAATATTTAGTTGTATTATGGGACAGATCATTGCATGACACCCGAGGGAACTCCAGCTGATTGTTCCTTATTTATTTATTTATTTATTTAAGTTTAAGCTAGGAATGGGGCTACTGACCTGAAAAAGGAAAGTTGATAATGGAGGGGGTGTGTGGCTGCTTTCTTGCATTGCTTGGGTGTACTGTCAGGGAAATCCTGCCTTCGTTGTGAGGCAGGAATTGTAGTGGCTAAGTTTTGAAGCACTTCCTTGATGAATTACCTGAATTGCTTTTTTTGGTTATTTTCCCTTTCCTTGCATCACTGTCGACTGTGTGATTTGCAAATATGTATGAAAATGGAAATAAGAAAAAATGGGTTATCACACTGACTAGTCCAGACATTTATCACATTGTTGAAAAGATAAGGAAGAAAAAGGGGTTTGGTGTCTGTTTATCAAGTGGGTAGTTAGTACACTTTGAATTGCTTCTGTTTTTCCATCATCTGAAGAAATAAATTAATTTTTGTATTGGTCTAAAATAGTGTTTAAAATTGGGGGGGTTGAGGATAATGTCTTTTTGTTGTAGAATAGCTGTGATATGTGGTTTTTGTCTAGTGTAAGTCGATTATTTTTAATGTGTCATTCAATATATATAGCCTGCTTGCTTGTTCCTTGACACATGGTTTTGCATTCAGCTTTATAGTTACACATTTTGTTTCCATGTTAGATTACTCTTACTTTTTATCCTTACTGTCTTCTATATAATTTATTGTTCATTGTTTTATTTTCTTTCTGTGTATTGGTCCTTAAAAGTTATCCCTTTTTGAACCTACTTTCTAAAAATACCATCAAATGAGATTATTTTTAACTACAATCATATTGGTTCATCTTGCCACACCATAAATGTAATAAAGCAACTTAATTTAAAAAATACATGATAACGAAATCTGCCAGTTTGTTGATGGAAGTGTAGAAATGTGAGGTTTTTCAGAAGTATTTAAATTTATGGTTGGGAAATGGCAGTATATTAGTAATGAAAGATGACAAACTTAGGGACTATGCTACTGATAGTGTTGCAGACACCGTGAAGAGGGGGAGGAAAGCAGAATGCTATAAATTGGAATTACTTATATGGTACCATTTTAGGGTTTCATAGTAGAGTCTCCATTTACAACGTTAATATTCGTTATTTGAGATGCATTATGCATCTCGGTGACTATCTTAAAGCAGTAACTGAAAAGGGGAAATAAAACAGTTGCAAATGTACTAAAGTTCATGTTGGAAGCTTTACCAATCAACATAACTATTTGTAGCATAGTATCTTATTTAATTTTTATTTAAAAAAAAAAAGTTAATTTGACAGTACACCTGTGTCCCCACAAGTATTATGTGGAACGGGAAAGTAATGGAGAATCTGCAGTCTTTAATAGAAGAAGAAAACAAAAGTGGCTTTAGAAAAACAAGCTTAACATTGCAGGAAATTAAAGCCAAAGATACAGCTTACCAGTGCACTTAGCCAGTCTAGTGGAGAGCTGCTGCCAGATATGAAGGAAGGACCTGCTTTCCACATCCCGTTTCATGGCACGCTGCCAGCCAATCTAACCATTATTTGTGCTTGTCTGATTCTGCTGTGAACTGATACAAGGAACTTAAGCTGGCAAAACATTAGCAGTAGGAATGAGAAGAGAACTATTATTTTTCTGCCATTCTATATTTAGGTGTACAATTTCAAAGAATACTGTTCTTTTTGGTGTCTTTCAGATTTTTTTCTTCTTTAATGCTGTGCCAGTTTAAAATGTAAGTGTGGGTGAATATCACTAATTATTTTAATGTTTTGAAATCCTTAGAAAAATGCTTCTTTGCTTTCTTTTTGACAAAACAGTTGCATTTTAAAACCCCTAAACTTTTATCTTGATACTAAATGTTATCAAATATTTAGGAATTTAAAGGTAATAAATAGTTATCTTTTTATTGAAATGTAAACAAGTTTTGGAAAATTATTTTCATTAATATAGCACATTTTTCCTTGCATGACAAACCCTGAAGCTTCTTCAATAAGCTGGCTTTGACCTTGGTAGAGGGTTTCTGGATTTGTGTTGGTTTTGTTCTAAAACTGTGTGCCTGTTGGGAGTGTTAAAGAACCATTAGACTTGTCTGTATGTGTTACTGAGATGTTATTTAAATTTTATTCTCTTGAGCATACTTTGTTAATTTTACAAAATAACCTTTGTGGGTTTGCATCAAGACTTGAATTTTTCTGTTCTGCAGGTAGTTGCTGATTTGAGTGAGCTTTTTACAGTATTTGCCACACTTTTACTTCAAACTGAGAGAGTTTGTCTTGCTCATTTACTCATGAAGACCAACAAAATGGAACTATCCTTCTAAAAGCCTGTAATTGAACTGTTGAGGTGTATATATGCCCTTAATAAATTTTGATTGCTAGATGTTACGGAACTCCTCATGTGTGTTCGTTACACAGCTTACCATTACAATTATTTAACAAGTTATTGCTAAAGCTGTTAATACAACTGCTTTTGTGGTTTTAGAAGTGCTAAAATAAAACAACAAAACAGAACACTAAGAATTAGGTATACTATTGGAGGTTTTCAAGGCCTGAACAAAGCCCCAACCCGATTAGGTTTTGACCTTCGTTTCAGTAGGTGACTGGACAAGATGACCTCTTTCAATCCCTTCAGCTTGGATTAGTCTGTAATACTGTGACATTACACCTAAGAATTGAATCAATTTCTGAATGCAATCAATCTGTATTGCATCTCAGGACAGTTCTATGTAGGAATGGCAGACTTGGTAAGAACAAATTACTTTCTCTAGAGATTGTCTTTATCCAGAATACTAAGTATAGTTTGGTTTTAGAATATGACATACAACATGCACATATGTGAATCCATATGTATGCAATATATAAACCCTCTGACTTTGGCAAATACAGCCTGCATAGAACAGTCAGTAATCTAGCTGAAAATGCTATAACCTTTATGGCAATATCCTGACTGAATAAAATTTTCTTAACTTGCTATTTCTGTCAAGACAGGGGCTACTATTTTATGTTTGCACTCATAATTTTGACTGAATGTTTGTAAGAAAAACATTTGGCGTTCTTAAGTTACTGTCAATTTGAAAGTAATAGAGCTGCCAGGTTTTATGCAGGTCAAAGTGATGATTTTTTATAAATTGCTTTATGAGTTTGCATAGTTTTCAGTAACTTTAATATAATCATTTCCACTGCATTAAAGAAAAGAATACAGTTGATTTTCTGTTGGTGGAAATGTATTGGCTTGGCAAGTTTAGAAAATCGCAAGTCTCTTTATCTATAGACAGCAGCTGGACAAGGCTTCCTACAGGCTCTTTTCTCACAGTATGGCTCAGCCTTGGGGAAGGGAGGCAAAGGACTCCTTCTTCAGTTAATGCATCTTGTTGATTCTCTGCTGAGTTTCCAAATTAGTGCGGTAGGAGTGTGGAATTTATAATGATACTGTTCTCACAAAATGTCCCATTAAATATCTTTCAGTCTGGAGTTTTATTCTAAATGAGCAGAGCTAGAGTTTAGCTGGTGGCTAAAAAATACGCTTAGAAAATCCCATATCTAATGAGCAAATTGTTGAAATACAGAGATTCTGAAATAAACTTCGTACTTGACAGCACTTTACCAAGTTCCCACGTCTGCTTCTAATGTTGGAGAATATAGGTTTTGAGACTTTCTCCTGTGAATGTACATTGCATGATTATTAAATTTATTTTCTCTGAGTCAACAGTTTCCAAACTGGATTTGTAGATGCTGTAGTACACAACTTCAGTGGTGTTCAGTAGAGATTTGTTCATTTTGCGCCTGCAGGCTGCCTATCTGAATGACCATGCAGCTAATCATATGCTAGCAGGTTACAGAGGTGTTTCTGACATAACACTGTAAAGTGAGCATAAAATTTATGGATTCTTTTCTAGTTCTTTGAAAGGGAAGATAGTTTGCCATATAAATCAGTAGTTACAAACAAAATAACCAAGCTGTTTCCCTGTGGGGCTTTTTTAATTTTTTTCTGGCTCAGTGAGTCTAAAGGATTTAGCTCCTAATAGAAGCTGTTGTTCCAATTCAGTGAGGCGTAAGATGTGTACAAAATATGGCTATAGCTTGTGGAAATATTAAAAGTGATCTGTGAGAAAGCTGAAGTATGACTTGTAGCCTGCTGGTGCTTGGTCACGTTACAAATTTTACTGAGTGCAGACAATATTTTTAGAGGTTTTTTTCTCAGTTAATTAGTCATGAGAAAATATTATCTTGCTTGCAGTTTTTAATCAATTCTAATTATTTGCATCTCAAAATACGTAGTAACTTTGAAGCAAAATAATTTGGAGGACAAGATTATTATTTACTTTTTAGTTGCTGTTGTGACCAGACTTGTAAATATGATGTCTATTGAAAACCATTCAGTATAGGTAAGGTAACAGCTCAGTTTTTGGCAGGTGTTGCTGAGTGTTATTGCAAAAGATTAGTTTCTTCTGGTATCACTGCATGAGGAAAAGCTTATTTTTCAGAGAAATTTGCAGATCTTGTTTTTGATCTACTTTCCTAAAATTTGGACTAAGAGTAACAAATAAGAATAGTTTGGGGGATTGTATTCCCCTATGTATGACTTTTTTTATGTTGTTCTAACTTGCTCTTTTTTCTCTTTACAGAAATTTATCATTAATATATCTAGCTAGACAGAACAATGTGTTGGCATGGGATCTTCCTAGATAGTGGTGACTGTTATACCGACAGACATGTTTACCTTGTTAATTCACTTTTTTTTTTGGTTGCTGTTTTTAAAACTGTATTCCTCTTTGACTATATCAATGTAAATAGCATTTCAAATGCTGTTGCCAAATTTCAGCTATCTGCATAGACAACTTCATAAAAAATAAACTGTATTTCCTGTAGGTAAGGTCATCTTGATTCTAAACACCTGCAAAATTCCTTTGTAAAACATTAGCATTCATCTAAGACATGCATTTAAAAATGCAGTTCTGCTTTTGTTTGCCGTAATTCTGAATATACATTGTTGTTTTTAATATACTATACAGTTCATATTTTAGAGACCCCTTCAAGTTTCCAACACAATAAATCAGATAATGTATTCCTTTGTCAACTTTAGATTTAATGTTAATAAATGTCTTGTTAATTACAAGACAGAGAAGAGGGACATATGTCTAGGGGTTGTCATTAGGTAAATGTGAAAAATCAGAACAACTTTTAAAAAGTTTATTATGCTCTATGTAACTATCATAACATATGCCTGTTAATCGTGAAAAAGAAAATTAAGCTGTCAGTGGATTCTCCTTTGCCTTTTTGGACTAACAGTTAAAAATGTTCATTTAATGAGCACTGTCACAAAAAAAGGAAACCTTTTTGAGGTTGTGCACTCTTCATATTGTGCTAAGAGCATTCCTGGTATAATCTCTTTGTTCCTGTTTGGTTACACCAGCTATAACTTTGAACCATAAAATTAAAAGCAGGTTTGTCTTTCCGAGAGCAATTTAAGTCATTAAAGTGTAACTAAGTCTTTCACATTTCCACTTACGTTTGCCTGAACCACTCCGTAGTTAATATCAGCCAAGCTACCTTACTTATTGTCACTCATACAAGCCTCTGTTGTAAAGACTTTTGTTCTGTGAAGCAGTTCAAAGTGTAAAAATAATGAACTGCTGTGTTGCCTAATTATATATGGGGTTTTGACTCTATGGTTTACAAGTTCCATTAGTGAGAATTTGACTGTAACAAATGCTGCTCAAATTGGGATGAAGAGGAGAAATTGCTTCTGCACTGACATCTTACTATTTTAAATACAAATGAGAAAAAGATAAATGCCCGTTCATGATGCAGCTGATAGTCTAGGTCAGATTCAACCTGTAGGATATTTTCATTTTGTCTTGATAGCCTTTTCCCCTGATGAGAAGAGAAATTGATATTGAGACAGATAAGCCTGAATGTCAATGCACTTGGCCACAGCCTTACAGCAGTTTCCAAGAAGGTAAGAATCAAGATAGAAGTTTACTCAAAGGAATTGGTGTGAGCTGTGTGCTGCTTTCCTGACCAGCAGCAAATATAGACAGTGGTTGTCACTGTCCATGAACATGCAAGTGTCCATGCATGACAGGAGCTATTTATTGTGTACTCTGTGTGGATATATGTCTGGGATATTGTAGGTAAGTGTCCATAATAAAGAATGGAAATGTAAATATGTATGTTTTTGAGAGGACTAACATTCAAAACAGTAATACAGAAGTTTCAGTATCAAGGGGGAAAAGTAGCACTTGATCAATATCATTGCAAAGAGTTTCTAAAGATGAAATTGAAGGGTTACCGTATAAATTTGGGAGAAATGTGAAGGAGAGAAATAGCTATTCTCTTTCTAACGGATTAACAAAAACGCTCAGTTTTCATACATTCTGCAAAGTGACAGAAAGGGAATTGGGAGAAATACTTCAAAATAACTAAGAATGGAAATCTAATAATGCATACCTGTGTAATGGGGAAGAGCAGTTGGCCCAAATAAAGTCAAGCTGACTATATGTTGTTTCTGTGTTCCTCCCAGTGACAATGCTGTAGTCCAGACAAACATTAAAACGTAAAAGCTTTCCTTAAAGAGTTAGTAGAACCCAACAGGAAGAGTGGAGCCTTATCTCTCCTGTGGCTTCCTGAGAGTAATAGATGCAGTTTTAGAATATCATAATGGAAACTTGGACTTCTAATGCACTTTTAGTTTTTTTAAAGGGCTGTTAGTGATTCTTGTTGAGTGTTTGCACACATGTGCATAATATGCTAGGACTGATTGCAATGAAGAGTTGTTGAGTACCTGGAGCAGAATGCAAGAGGTCACTGTCATGCTTTGTCCATTGTGTACTTCAGCCTTGGTTTGATCCAAACCACTCTGGGTTCCAGGGTTATGCAAAAAGATGACCCCAGGGGAAATGCCTGTTCAGAACAGTGTTAACTTCATTTTGACACCTTCATTCCTGAACTGCATCAATATGTTGTCTGGAAGAAACGTTGAACAGAAAGCCTATTTTTTTCTCTATACTGTATTGTCCTCAAGCCTATATGCAAATTAGCATAGTAAAGGAGGGTGTACTAAAATACTCTTTTGTTGTGGTAGAGACTGTAGATTGGCATCATGTGTGCAATGCATTTTGCTTTCCTAGAGAAGGAAAGCAGGGTCAGCCTCTGGTAAAGGATGAAAATACGTTCCTTGGCAGAAGACCAAGGACCCTGCAAATGTTGCAAGCTCCTCTGCAGGGAAGCTTGGCACTGTTCTTTGAATGACTTTGATGAACTTTGTGTTCAGACAGAACACTGTGTATATTTTTTTGTTCATCTGATATGCAAAATTGCCTGAAGACTTCCTGGGTTTGTTCAATTGGACTTTTTTATGCTTTCCCTGCTTTCAAAATCTGGAAGAAATGTGCAAATTGCAGTGTATGTAATACTGTCCGAGCCAGAAGATAAATGTGATGCTGCCTGTGGTATCACAGTGCATTACAGTATTGAGCAATAATGTGTAGATCTAGTTCAATACTGTTGGAAGGCATAAGTTTTTCTCCTTACCTGACTGTTTTAAAGGTTATATTTGAGTTGGCTTCTAGAATTTGTTTCAGCTTGTGTGATTTGTTATATGAGGACGAGACAGGAGGGAGGAAGCGATTCTGTTTTGTTACACGTAGGACAGAACGTTTATACTGATTAAGACTCATTTTCAGTAAGGCATGATGACAATGGTAGCAGCATATAGTCTAAATGAATAAATGGCTAAGAGGAAAACAGAAGATTTCTCTAAGTCTTTCTGAGTTGTTACATTAGACAGAAGCTGTCCCCTGTGTGGGTAGAAGCAAATAATTCTCTAAAGCTTCAATGATCAGGGTTTTTTTTCGTTGTTGTTTTGATTTTGTTTGTTTGTTTTTTCTTTTTTTTTTTTTTTTAAATTATAATGGTAAAGTTGGACCTTTAAGTTGTTTGAATGTTGACTACTAAAATGTGATATTTGCAGTTTTATCTTGTAGCACAGTAGTATATCATATAAAAATTCCATTACATATTTATTGGAAATGTAAGCAGGTTTGTTACTGAGGTTTACTCATTTCAGAAGTAGACCACAGGACAGTACTTGGGGAGCCAGTCTGCACAGCTGCTGCTAACACTCCTGAGAATTTGTGGTTCATTTCTTAAAGTTTAGGTTAAAGATTTTACTTCTAAGAAACAAAATTTCCTTGAGATGTGCTGTATAACATAACCAATATTAGAAGAATATAGTCCTGTTTAGGAGAAAACATTTGAATCCGTATTAGTTTACAGGAATCTTGTTAAAATAAAAGGTGATACTCCCTGGTTTGCTGATGTTGAAAGCCAATGCAGTTTTAGAAACATGGTAACTGCTAGAGATTTTAGTAGTCTTTCTACGCAAGATATTGCAGATTTTCACTTACAAGGGCTTTGCGCTCTTCACATTTATTTCATTATATTTGGTTTAAACTATCAAAGCCAGGTTCCTCCTTAAAGCCTGTGTCTTGATGGTGAACTGTAAGGTGTTGTTTTTTTTTTTTTTAATAGTTTTTAGCCTATGGGTATATAATGACTTCCTGAAAGGTAGCTTGCTTTTTAATTTATTTTATATTGAATGTAGATGGCTTTAAGCTTTACAGCAGTATGGATAAATTGGAATTTCACTGCCCTGGTCATGAATAATGTACGTATAGTTGGGTCAGCAAAATGTAATCTTATGGCAGCAGTACATTGTGGTTTGTGAGAGAAGAATTAGAGAAGATAGTGGAGCTGTCAGCAGGGATGTTTGGGAGCAGGGATGTTTGGGAGCAGGCATGGTGGTAATCTTTCTTGACTACCTTACTTTACCTTTTCAAAGGTTTAGACCTCTAAAAACATATCTTACACAGAACTTTTCTGTTTGTTCTTGATTCTATTCTTGCCTGTAGAGTGCTACTAATTCAGGAAGAAAATCTGTTTGTGTAGCAGTACTCATTCCAGCTGAACCCCAAACTCTGGGAGAGCTCTGTTGATATAGAGTATTCAAAGAGTGGAGAGTTTTCCATGGCTTTTGAGTACTTGTGGCCAATGCCGATTTTGTTTGCATCTTAAGCTGACTCTGTAGTGAGTTCTCCTTTTGACCCTGGAGCTTTTTTAAAGTTTGGGCTTATAGATTGAATGCTGGCAGTCTGATTATTTTTTTCATGTGTATTCCATAAAATGGTTTTCATGAAGGAATTTAATGTGATTCCATATTACTTCAGTTAAGACCCTGTAGTTGGTTATAATGGACATTCTTACATGGATTGCCATTTCTTTCTGGTTACTTTTCTGCATTATTTGTTATGTGATTGCTTTCTTGTTCTGCTCATCAGTTCTTTCAGTTATCATCTGTATCACTGCAATACTTGGATAGAGATAACTGTGATTACGTTCTTGATTCTGCTCCCTCTACATTGCTCTCAGTTTCAGGAAGGAAGCTATTCATTATGGGATTCTAGAATAGGAAGGAAACCAGTGGAACTTCCATCAATGTCACTGCTTGACCTCTGTAAGAACTGAAGCTTTACTAGGTGCTTTTAATTATACTATTGATGAATTACATACAGTTGAGAAAGATGGTGGCACCTGATTAAAATTTTGATGGGGATCCAGGCTGATTTGTCTTTCTGAGTTTTAATTCTGTTGTTGAAGGTTGTTTTTGTATGAATGACTGTTCAAATACAGAAAGTCTATTGAGTTGCAATGGCTTAGCTGTTTATTTAAATGTCACAGGTAGAGGAGGATGACAATACTGAATCACAAGAGGAAGAAGAGAAGGTGGAACAGAAAAGCTATTCAAGAAGAAAGATTGTTTCCAACTGGAGCCGCTATGAAGATGGAGAAGAAGAGAGACAGAGTGAACGTGGAGAATCACAGAGAGGAACAGACTTCAGTGTCTTGCTTAGCTCAGCAGGTAAGCATTTTCTACTCTGTACATAGTTTTTTAGTTTTCCATTTTGAAATGTTACTAATTTTCTGGCTGCTGTCATTGATGATGAAACAGGACCCTAGAATACTATTTCTATCTGCCATTGACTTACTTACAAATGTTTGAAGTCTCCATGGGAGTAGCCTTACAGTGTACAGCCTGCACTGAGCTGTGGCACACGGGGAATAAAAGAGGGCTGCTGTGTTTATAGTCTTCTCTTGAAACTGTGTATGGGTCTGTGTGTGTGCAACAGGAAGTTACTTTGAACCTGTTCTTGTTGACAATTAATTTCTTACTGGTCTTGGTCGTTGGATTGCTTTCCAGAAAACAAAAAAGGTTCTAGTGTGACTAAAACCAGCAAAGCAGTCAAGCAGCTTCTTGCTGTTTGTTTTGACAAAGAATTGTAATTAGCACTGTACAGATGTGTACATGATTAGCAATCATTATTCTCCTTGAAAATAAAGATCCCCTCTTTAAAAAAGATAATAGAAGAAGGAGGTGGAGGGATAGGCTGTATTAGAGCCGATTATTTTTATCTGTATATGACAAGTAAGGGCAGTTGCCCAAAAACCAGTTACCTAAAATTATTTTAGAAACTCCTGATGTGCCATTATGTTGGAATATCATTGAGTAAAAAACCAAGGTACTACGGTGAGTTTGAAATATCTCAGATCTAAATAATCAGATTTTTCAGCCACAGCTTGTAGGCATAAGTTAAAAGTCATCTAAGTAAAGCAATAAGGACTAGATCACTCTTTCTCTGTGCCAGAATCAGTTTCTGTTCGGTTTGTCATAAAAATTGTCAAATTGGAACTAAGTTGCCACTTGTAATCACAGGATCATGAGATGCATATTGACTTCTCTGAATGGTATGTTGCATGGTAACATACCATGGTTCTGTGGAGACAAAATGCCTGATATGAACCTCAGAGCTGGATGGGTAACGTAGCCTGTAGGGCAAAGTAGATATCACAAAAACTTTACAAATCAACCCCTGAGCTGTATGTTGCCATGGTTCAACTTTTCAAAATAAATTTTAATATCTCTAACTTTATAGTTAGTCTTCAGAATGTCTTTAAAACTGTTCTGATGAATAATGCTTTTGAACTGAGGATAAAAGGAAATGCTATATTTTTCTAGTAATTTGTGTTTTCAGTAATTTATACTCCAGTACACTTATTACTAACCTATTTATTTTACTCTGTATATTCTCTTAATGCCTAAAATTAAAATCTTGTTAGTACTCTGATTAGCTATTAATTCTAAATCGTTCATTTAAAGAGTGCTTTGCTTTATGTTAGGATATCTCTTGACTTTTCTTGACATTAAAATAAATAGATAAGAAACAGCAATAAAGTACTGTCTCTCAGAGGAAAAATACCTTCTAAATAGTAACACAGATTTCTTGGCATCACAATGAACTCCCCCCCTGACACACACTACTTCATGTGTATTTTCTTTGGCTCGTGTGAAAACTGAGAATGCAGCTGTCTTTATTTCTAGTGGTCTGAGAAGGAGCTTGCATCTCTGTTTTATTTGATCGTTTTGACTCCTGGTAGTATGCTTAACATTCTTAAGTGGCACAATAGATCCAATTCAGTTGCAACAAGCAGTTAGAAGAGTACTGGAGGGAGAATGGATGTAAAGTGACATTTTACATGAATGCAAAAGCTTAGAAAGGGCTTGTAATTTACTACTGATACTATGAGTGTAATTAATGCAACCAGTTAAGAGTCCCTCGGCAAAAGATCAGATCTAAAACCCGTTGTGCTATGTAAGATTTAGGTTCCATAGTACAAGAGATCTTGATCCCCAGGTATAAGAAATCAAGCAGGAAAGGGAAGAGGCCAGCTTGGTTAAGCCAAGACCTGCTGGTCAAACTAAAAAGCAAGAAGGGGCTTCAGAAGCGGTGGAAGCAGGGACAAATATCCTGGGAAGACTATAAGGATACTGCCCAGTTATGTAGGGATGAGGTCAGGAGGGCCAAGGCATTGATGGAGAAGAACTTGGCAAGGGATGGTAAGAATAATAAGGGATTCTTCAGGTATGTCAATCAAAAAAGGATGATCAAAGAAAACATACCACCCCTGAAGAATAAAAATGTTGAGCTGGCAATAGTGGATGAGGAGAAGGCTGAGGTTCTCAACATTTTTTTTTCCTCAGTCTTCACTGACAACCTCTCTCCCAACACTCCCCAAGTCAAACTGCAAGGTGTGAACCAGGATGGTGAAGTCCCCCCTACTGTATGTGAATATCAGGTTTGTGACCACCTGAGGAACCTAAATATACATAAGTCCATGGGACACGATGGCATTCATCCCAGAGTCCTGAAAGAATTGGCTGATGTAGTCACCATGCCACTTGCCATGATATTTGAAAAGTCTTGTCAGTCAGGTGAAGTCCCTGGGCACTGGAAGAAGGGGCATGTTATACCCATTTTTAAAAAGCATAGAAAGGAGGACCCTGAAAACTATCTCCCTGTCAGCCTCACCTCTGTGCCTGGAAAGA
>JANHGL010021798.1:0-34896 GCA_024611195.1 Ceyx melanurus | reverse complement strand
GGTGGACAGGGGGATGGCCATGAGCCAACAATGTGCCCTCATGGCCAAGAAGGCCAATGGCATCCTGGGATGCATTAAGAAGAGTGTGGCCAGCAGGTCAAGGGAAGTTCTTCTCCCCCTCTACTTTGCATTTGTAAGGCCCCATCTGGAATACTGTGTCCAGTTTTGGACACCCCAGTTCAAGAGGGACAAAGCTACTGGAGAGAGTCCACCAAGATTATGAAGGGAGTGGAGCATCTCCCTTATAAGAAGAGGCTGAGAGAGCTGGGGCTCTTTAGCCTGGAGAAGTGGAGACTGAAGGGGGACCTCATCAATGTCTATGAATATGTTAAGGGTGAATGTAGGGAGGATGGAGCCAGACTCTTCTTTCTCAATGTCATCCAATGACAGGACGAGAGACAATGGGTACAAGCTGGAACACAAGAGGTTTAGGGTAAACACAAGGAAAAACTTTTTCTCAGTGAGGGTGACAGAGCTCTGGAACGGGCTGCCCAGGGAGGTTGTGGAGTCTCCTTCTCTGGAGACATTCAAAACCCACCTGGATTTGTTCCTCGGTGAGGTGGTCTAGGCAGAGGGGTTGGACTAGATGATCTTCTAGGTAGGTCCCTTCTAACCCCTAAAATTCTGTGATTCTGTAATGAATAGCAAGTATGAGAATTGTGGGGTATCAGTTACTCTCTCAAGGTTCTCCCACACCTTGTTGTTTTGGGTTTTTTTTAGCTACTTGCTTTTGGGCCTCTGTGATATTTTTGATGCATCTATTGTAATATATTGCTGCAGCTTTGTCATTTTCATGGTTGATATATTAAATAGAACTAGCAGTATATAGAACTCTTACAGCTCTCTTAGAAAGGATGAACAGAAAACATGTGGAGCAGTGATTCTGTTTAAAATAGATTTTCCTTTAACTTTTCTATCTTAAGTATGTACTGACAGAGATTTGGAAAAAAAAAAAAGTAGGGTGAGGAGTAAACGAGTTTTTGTATTTTCAATGCTAATTCTCAAACAAAAAGAATGGCACTGGCAGGACATGGTTCGGATGCTAAAAAAGAATCCTTTGAGTTTTAAAATTCAAGAGAATAGCTGAAAATCAGTTTTCTTTATAGAACTGCCTAACTCCATTGTTGATTTGAATTACTATATTTATCAGAGCTCTCATTTTCCAGTGTTATTTAATTGCCAACTTCCACTACTTTTCATTTTATATGTCTGTTTTGTGAAATTATTTGTGTCCATATGTCTCCATAGAACTCTGTTTCTACATCTCTGTTTCTGATACCATTGAGGTATCCAAACTAATGCAGAATTATTTATCAGCTCTGAAAGCATTTATTGCTCTGGCCAAAAAAAAAAAATTAGTGAAAAGTATTTTTCTTTTTTTGGAATGTCTTCATGACTGTGTGTGGAACACATGTGTTTTCAACTAGTGCATTTTATTTGGTGAAAAATTCAGCATCTGCAAAACTTCATGTCCTTGCTGTTCACCAGGTGACACGATCTCTGTGTAGAACTTAATGCTATTGGCTACTTTTTATTACTTAACAACTTTAAGATACTAGTATCCTACTGGTCTTGAAAGAAGATTATGCTGTTGCAACTAAGGGCTGGTATTGATATTCTTAGTATATGCCCTGCTGAAATAAACAGTTAAGGGTATGTGTTTACTTTCATCTTTCCTCATGTTCTTCTTTTTCTCATGCATTGTTCTATAAACTTCTTTGAGTTTCCGTGACATACTCTTCTGCCTTTTCTTCTTAGACCTGTTTCAATCTACTGGAACTTTGCTTTCCTTCAGATGGTTGTGTTTCCCATTTCCCATCTGAAAAGGCTCTTTATCCAAGTGGTCTCATTTCCACTTGCAAAGGTTTTATTTGTGACAGCTATGTCTTGTGCAATCTGCGGCTTTGGGCTTCCTGAGAGACCTGAGAGATACTGCTGTTTTACATACTTGTATGTATCTGAAATAAACAAAAATGCAGCCTTTCTCCCCACTTCTCCTTAGCCAAAGTAACTTTCCCAAACAAACAGGGGAAAAAAAAAAAAGCTTCCACTATAAAGATTTGCAGTAAAATCACAGAACTTGGCATCAGTGGAAGCTGTTCTCCATCTGCTCAGTGCTTCCTCCTGAACTGTTCTTAACATTACAGAAATTCATCTTTTTTGTTCTAATCAGACAAGCTGTCCTTTTTTTTTTTCTTTTTTGTCTGAACTAAAAATAGATGGTGCCAGATTTTAACTACATTTTCTTGATAAATGTATTTTCCTGTAATAGGTAATCTGTGCTCATTATATATGCTCTCATATCTGTATCTTTTTTTTCCTCAAGCTTAATCTAAAACGTAACCAAAACTGTAAGACTGAGGTATAGAAGTAAAATGAGATACCATTACTTGAATGGATGTAAATTTAGGATAACACTTCTAATTTTCATTTGAACATTCTGATATCTTAGAATTATGTGACCATGTAGGTTTCACAGAGGAAGATTCACAGACTAAAGGGGGTTTTATTCCCATTAAAAACAGTGTTGTAAGGTTGTTTGTCGGTTTTTTTGTTGTTGTTGTTTCGATGTGTTGCATAGTTTTGTTTTGTTTAG
Organism: Ceyx melanurus; assembly: GCA_024611195.1. Lineage (NCBI taxonomy): Eukaryota > Metazoa > Chordata > Aves > Coraciiformes > Alcedinidae > Ceyx > Ceyx melanurus. Next base: position 32,300 of record JANHGL010021798.1, on the reverse strand, counting down.
TTTTTTTGTTCGTTTATTTAATCTTGGGTTGTTCCCCCACCCCCACCACCCCCCCCAACCCCACCTAGATTGGATTCATTTATTTAAGCTCTAGATTTATTGACATTTCTTCTGAATTGTGTTTAAGTATGTTTTGGTTATGAAATCACAAATCAGTAAGTTTAAATGTGGAACAATTTTGTCCTTACTCCTGTCTTGCTGTTATCATGTCCGCTGCTTGAACTTGTGGCTTGAGAGATAGATAAAAATGTCTACTTGCCTGATTCACTGTTTCTGTTGTTTAATCATGTCTTGTTTTTTAATACTCTTAAACCAAGTTCTGACTAGGCCTCAAGTTGGTTATCATGGTTTCTGCCACATAACATTATTATCCTGACTCTTGTACTCAGACAGTACATGCAATATTCCAGTCTTCTGTTTCAAAAATCACTGTTATTGTCACTGCATTCCTCTTCTCTATTTTTGCTTCTTTTTACTTAGTTTCTGACTTTATCCCTTCCTTTGAATTTTCCTTTTACTTCATTACCTTTGTGATTTTTCTTTGTTGCCATATATTACTTTTGATTCATTTTAATCTTTTCTTTTGGATTCCTTCTTACACTTCTGATTCTGAACCATTGTTAAATCACCTGAATGAGACAGTAAGTTTTTTAGAGCAGGCTCCTGTGCTTGTTAACCTGAGTTAGATGGTAAGCTTCTTAGAGTAGGGACTTTATTTTGCTTTCTTGTAAAGGGATCTTTTCCAAAAAAGACATTAGATATTACTCCTATGGTAATATTTAAAAAATGTTGATAGATTTGGAGTAGCTGTGTTTGTTTTAATTGTAATGCTTTTGTTCCATCTCTCAGCAGCATTCATTGCTATCTCTAGAAAGCAAAAATAAATAGAACTTCTGTAAAATTCTACAAATGCAGATTTTTAATTTGTGGTTAAGATAAGGGTATCAGATGTAGCAGATTGGTTTAATTACAGAAGCCACACCTAATTTACTGTTGTGTTTGTCTTAAGGATATATTTACTCCTATTATTGGTTTACAAAGTAACTGTGATAGGAATGTTTCCTTGTTCACTGTCAAGTGCTCCAAAACAATGTTATGATCAGACTGCTTGTGAACCACCATCAGAAGAGACTGACAGACCTGTTCTTCTAGCAAGATTCTCAGACATTTGTTTGCAGGAAGCAATGCTGTTTCTAAGTATTGCTTTTGGAGAGAAGGAAGGGCTGTGAAGCCGGCAGTGCTCTAAAGGACACAGGGTGCCTATTTGTTCCTTCATCTCAGTTGCAGCTCCTCTTATCTTCTTATCCCATTTGTGGTCCTGAAATTCCTCCTTATGTTTGCTACTGATGGCTTTGTCTCTCCTAGTCCTTGTGTTCTCCTTTACACGCTTTCTGAGTTGTACCTGTTTGTTTTGCCATTGTTCTTTACCCAGTTTCATCCTGTTACTCAAGAGTTCCCAGTTCCTACATCCAACTTACTGTCTATTCTTTCTCTTGATCCTTCCCTGCCCTATATTTTTTACCCATCAAAATCACATGTTGGATCTGTCTGTTTTGTGTTCTCTTGCCTATTGTTCACTTTTAGCTTTCCTGGCAGTGGCACCTTTGGCATTTCTGACTGCTATATAGGAAGATGGCTCTTCTGACCAACGAGATTATTTTATTTTTTTTTCCCAAACATTTGTGTAATTTTCTTGAAGAATGTCAAAGACATACTAAGCTTTGACAAAGTCTTTGTTTTAAAAGAAGAATTGTATTAGCTATCTCTTCCACCCTCAAGGGAACTCTTTGATGCTGTTGTCCTTTCTTGGAAACCAAATCCTCTGCATGTGTAAAATTGTGAACTAGAAACTCTTAATAAAAAGCATAGTTGAGGGACAGAACTAGGTGCGAGTGGGGAGGAATTATGTTTTCTTTGGTTCTGACTCATTTTCAACCTTTACTGTAGTGTGAATCAGATGACCTTCCATTGACAGTACATACTCATCATCTCAGTTTATAAAGCATGCTATTTCTGAATCTGCTGCAGTTAATTTGGATTGTGAAACTGATCATACTCTATTTCTTCTTAAGCTCTTGACTGAAAACAGCCAGTGAGAATGTGGTATTTTCTTATGCTTCAACATGCAGAAAAGTGTCACTGAAAAGTATGTATCAGCAAGCTACCAAATGTAAGGGCGCAGGGTGGAAGAACTAATTCAAGATAGAGTTATTTAATAGGATTATACAATTCTACTGATTTTTGTGTCTTAAAGTGTTTGTTTCACAAAAGTTAGAGCTTGTAATTGCAGATATTTATAGCAAAGAAATTTTCCTTCAAGTCACTTGGTTAACTTTCTGCTGGGAAGATGCTGTCAGAATGGAGATATTGAAAGGCTGTTTTAAATTGACAGTTCAGTGGTAAACCTAGTTGGATTTTTCTGAATAAAGTGCTACAGGTGTAAAATTAATAGTCTCAGATAGCAACTTTATACAATTTGCATTGTTTCAGGAAAAGATACCCTGTATGCAGTCTTCATTATCATCTTTCTGATGCCCAAGGAAATGCATCAAAGTGGTTATAATGGAAAATAATTTTAGCCTGGCTTCTTTACTAATTATCTTGTTACTTTTTTCCTTTAAATGTACTTTTTGTTTCTGAAGTTGTTAGAAGATAGACAACAAATGTTGATTGTTTTTTATATAATAAGATTTGCTTTGGGCTAACCCACTTCTTGACTGAAATCCTTAGACTCAGAAATAAAAGTGACACTAGCAAGGCAGAAGTTATGCTTAACTGAAGAGGCAAACAGCCTTTAAAGGTAAAGAATGTTCAAAAAAGATGTTTTCAATTTCTCAGGTAGATCTGTTTTATTAATGCATGTTGCTACCCTGTCTGGCTGGTTGGAAGACAGACTCATTCTGAAATCCAGTTAATTGCATCTCACTTGACTATCTTGCTGTCTGTGGGCCTGGGGATGAAGTATGTTGAAAAAGACAGACTGGGAGTTGAGACATTTTATCTAACCCAATAATATTAGGCCAATCTAAAGACATCATTACTGTCCTTTGTTCCTCATCCAGATTGTCCACCTAATACTACACTTCATTTTGGGGGATAGATCATCCATTACTCTGGGGAAAAAAAGAATCTAAAATGCAAACAGGATACTAGTCCTTATACTCCAGGACCTTCAACATTGACAACTGTCAGAAGTCTCTTCATGTTACTTCAGAGACTAGTACAAGTTGTGTCCTTGTTACCTTCTGTTGTAAGCAAGAAAAAAGTTGTAGGTGCTGGTTAATTTTCCAGAAGTCTCTTTTAAGGCCTAGAGCATTCATTCTCTCTCTCTCTCTCTCTCTCTCTCTCACTCTTCTGTCTTAGATGCGGTTAATTTTTGTGCACTTTTACCTTCTTATCTTACAAAAGCTCTTCCTTTTAGACAAAACCAACAATATATTTGCTGTACCTTTCAAGTGCCCTTTCCAGAACTACACTACCCCTATGATGAGAAAAACTGACTGAGGAATTGTACTGAGCACTTACTGGTGGTTTTGTTTAATCTGTGTTTGACAGAGACATGGTGCCACAGGCACAACAGTGAGAGTGGAAGGAGTTTCCATGTTCCCTTTCATTTTACGGTGTCACCTGTCACTTCAGGTGGCAGTGGGCACAAAAAAAACCTTTTGTGTAAGTGGAGAAACTGTCTTTTACCACAGCTAAAAAAATACTTTCATTTGCCTCAATAGGACTGGCTAATGCTGCTTGTTCCAGCTGCAAAAAAAGTGGACTTATATTGCTTCCCCTGCTCCCACACATTAAATACCAGAGAAAGAAAACCTGTAGCTGTTAAAAGACACATTTTGTGATTGGCTTCATTTGATGACGTTTTTAATCTCTAAGTAATTCTGTGTGTAATTATTAATTGCTCTAGTCATCATGTCAGTCACTACTAAACCATTAATTCTGATGAAAATGACTATATTTTGGATTTTCTCTTCCTTTTGTGCATTCATAGAAGGAACCTAGTGGATGTCTGTGTTTTTTTTTCTTGTGTCTCTACTTCTCTTGCTTTAATGGACTGCTTGGTGGTGTTCTCTTTGTTATGCAGCCATGGAGTTCTTTTCAATAAAAATGTAATAAAATTGAAGTTGCTTTATATTTTGATACTGTTTACAATAAATTAAGTTCACCTCCCCTCTTCTGAAAAAATGAATTTGAAAGAGACTTCCATGATAATATGGATTTGTCGCATCACCAGATATGAATCTAGTTGCCTGATTTGACTAAATAAATGGTTCAAAAGAATTGTCAGGAGCATGAAATGGAAGAGCTGGTGTGAAAGGAAAGATCTTGGGGAATCGAGGAAATACTAGGATTGATATTGGTAGTAGTAAGGGAAGATGCAAGAGCTCCTTTTTCGGTGGTAGCATGCATGATATATATTGGATTAAGTTACATTAAAGGCAGATACCTGCTTCTAATTTATCTTAACATACATTTGGAGTTAGTATATTGACAGCAAGTAAATTTTCTAGTTCTAATAAGAAACTATAGTCTTCCTTGCTTTACTTTTTCTATTCTTTAACTCCTTTTTTTTTTAATTTTCTATTCTGTCTGCCCCTTGTTTTATCTTCATTCCGTTGTTCATTTCATAATGCCTTAACTATTCACTTCAGTTTTTACATATCCTCATTCTATCCCAGACAACTTCATTTCACTGAGATGTGTTTGAACATGAAATAGAGGAAGAGAGAGAAAGAAGTGTAGACATCTCTGAGAACATTCTAGTCACTTAGGGGAAAATTGCCTAGAAGTATGAGATGACTAAATTAACTTGTAGAGATGTAATCTGAAACCATCAGATCTCATACCTGTGACTTACCAGCGCACTTTATCTTGTCAAAGAAAATGGTTTTTCATAAATATCTGCGTAAAGTAACATTTAGCTAGGGACAAGCATTTTAAAGTTTTCAAAGTGTTTGATTTGGTCATGTTATCTTTTTGTTAAAAAAAACAACCACCCACCACCAAAACAACAAAAAAACCCCTTAGTGATTGAGTTTAGTGCCTGTACTTCAAAGTAGTTTATCTATATCTGTTCATCTGAACTTCAGCACTTTTGTCTGTTTATGTATTAATACTAGAGTTCTATAATAGTTACTGGGGATTATCTTTTTGCAAACATTTCTGCTTTTAATGTATCATAGAATCAACAATTTTCTACTGTAAAACTATTTTCTCCTGCTGCAATGATTACAGGAAACATACTGGAGCCCTTTGGGAAGCAAAACTGAGGTATTATTAAAGACTTTTGTTTACAAACTTGCTTAGTAGGTGGAAAGAGTATCGTATAAATTTTAGCATGGATTAAAAAAAAAGCTGGAGGATATATTTGAATTAAAAAAGCTGCAGAGAGATGTAATAACTTTTACCTCACAATTGTGCATACTTTATGGTGGTGACTGTTGCTATAAATGTTATTTTTCTAGGTATCTAGAATAAAATAATGTGAGCTATATTCCTGAAGACTGTCAATCTCCCAGACTGGTTAAAAAATGAAATTATTTACTTTTAAAAAGACTAGTGAAGTAAATTTCTTCTGTTACAAAAATAACTCACTGATGAAGCTATACTATGTGATAAAAAGCTGCTGTAATGGATTTTTGAAAACTGAGGCACTGAACAACTACACTGAAAATGTAATTTCATGTGACGATTTAATTTAATCATTAAAAGAAACATAGTAGAATTTGAAGAATATAACATGGGAAAGATATATTTTGGTGACAGTGGTAGTGTACACCTACAATATTAGTCAGAAGAGATGATGTCCACATAATGGTAATAGGGATAATTTGTCTAATTTACATTACAAGAGGTAAAATAATTATTGGGCAGGCTATTAAGGAGAGTATGTATAGGTATTTAAGAAAATTACTTTTTTTTTTTTTTTCCTAGAGTCTTTCTGGAATATTTTTCTAGAACCTCTGTACAGTCTTAAGGTTTTTCTGTATCTGAATTCTGACAGCTTGGCACTGCTAAATGTACAAATGGTTCCATTTCCTCCTCTTCTTGCAACAATTTTTTAAAAACGTCATCACTTTGAAAATATAGCATATATGTTGTATGTAATGCATATAAGTATAGAATCTTATTGGTTAGATGACAATATTTACCATTACTTGCTCTTAGATTTTAGAGGTAAAATAGTACCAACAAACATATTTTAATTACTGTTCATTTTTTAACTTGCAAAACTTGTGAAATAGGAGATGTGATAAAAAATCCATTACAATAAGGTTTCAGGCAAATCTGAAGAAGTGAGACTTGCTGTTATTTCTTTTCCTATTTCATATCCTCTGCTGGCTTGAAGAACAGTGGACTGGGTTCTCTCTAGTAAGTAATTGTACATGGAATGCTAACCCCAGCATAGATAGTAAAATTCATAGATTACAAAGCTAAAGAAACAATTTGTGATTGGGTGAACTTTTCTGGGTAACATGAGCATTCGCAACAAAGAAATTTATGAACTAGTTATTGGTCGAATTAGGGCAGGTCTCTTAGTATAGCTACAGTCAGAAGTTGTCAGTCTTAATTTAAACAATTTCAGTGATTAAGAATCCCCCAGAGCTCTTGGAAGGTTGTCCCACTGGACATTTGAATTGATCCAATGTTCTGCTTCACTGTTTAAAAGTGTGCATCTTAATTTCCATCTTAATTCTTTATAGCCTTATGACTGCAGAGATTTGCAGAAAAAAACAAACCAATGACATTAAACTCAGTGCAAATGAAAATGAAGTGATATATGAAGTGATATATGTGGGGTGTGTGTGTGAGAAATGGTCCCTTATTATCTTTAAATGCATCTCAGGTGATTGCTACTACTCACTAGTTGAAAGCAAATAAACACTGGAAATTAGGAAAAGAACAGAGAACGTGACAGAAAACACATAATGTCACTGTATAAATCAGTGACACAGACATGTCTTGTAACTTTTTCTGATTGAGAACCCAGAGGCTCCAAAAAGAAACTATAGTACCAAAAAGGTACAGCAAAGAGCAGCCGCCTGACGAACAGCATAGAAGAATTTATGTATGAGGCATATAGCTGAGGATGCTATGAGTAGAGTAGGATAGAGCTCTTCAGCCCCAAAGACAGATGACAGAGAATCTTGTGTAGCTGTCTGTAAAATCAAGGAGGGATGGTTATAGTGAATAAGAAAATATTATTTTTTTTTTCTAGTGCAAGAAGTAGAGAATGTTGCACGAATCTGGCTTGCAGCAAATTTAAAACAAAAAAGAAGGTATTTTTTGATGCGTCATAATTAAGTTTGTCCAGTTTGTCACAGGTCCTTGTGGAAGCATAGATTTTGTGCAGGTTCAAAAAAACAACTGGAAAATATACTTGGAAGGCCATTGTATATATTAGATGTAATCTTCGGCTCAAGAAATCCCTTAACTGCAAACAGGTAGAAGCTGGCAGAGTGTTTCCGATGAAGAGTCCCTGTGTGTGTGTGCACCCTGTTCTCAAGCTTCCCTCGGTTTACACTACTGGGCACTGTTGTGCAGAATTCAGAGCTAGACAGAGCTTCTGATTCAATCTTATGTGACCTTTCCCACATGATGTGCTTCTTTTATCCCTGTTTATAATTTGCAGAATTGATAAATTAATGTTTGAAGTTTGAGATGGTGTCAGTTCAAAACTGTTGGAAGGTATTGAGGTCCTGTAAAGGTTTCACTTTTATGTAATTTTAGCATTTTCTGCGAGTTTGCTGACTTCATTACTGTTTGGTATGTAAGTGTATAGAAGTGGGGGTAGCAAGCTGCATTATTTGCAAAGCGTCAATACTGATTAATGTGGCAGATTAAATAAAAGGGTTTTTTTTAACCTTTCTAATTACAGGAATATTGAAGAAGACTAAAGAATGTCTGTCTTGAATACTGAAAAAATGCTATCAGATGGAATGAATTTGTTAAGTGTAGGTCCATGTGCTTGACATCAGTCCTGGAAACAACAACAAACTGGCAGGGATTTGGTTAATTTAGATTGAAAGTGTGGAGGCAGGCCTTTGGGATCTGGAAGTTGGTCAAGGACCAGCAGCATTATAAGCAAAAGAGAGGCATGAGCACAACAGATCTAATTCAAGGCTGTGGGTTTGATGTTACTGGGCTAAACATCTGTTGCTGTGCTGTAAACGGGTTTTTCCTGAGGTAGCTCTACCTCTTTATTCCATGATGAAATGATATGAATATATCTAAAATATTTTTATGGAAGATGTCTTTTCACACATGGTTGGAAATACTGAGCAATATTACCTGCGTGTATTTACAATGTAAATGGTCCTGAAGTGTGTTAGGGCCTGCCTTTTTTTTTTTTTCTCATTATGGTAATGCTTGGAGGTGAGAGATTATTTTGAAAAAAACCTAAAACTAAATGTATTTTTTTATAATTAACAGTTACTGTTTACTTATTCAGTTATGAAGGGACTTGAAAGTGCTGCAAATGACCATGGTAGATTGTGTGTTCATCTGTAATTCAAGTTCAGATGGTTACATTGAACCAGTGATTTCACTATAGGAGAAGTTCAGAAGTTCTGGATTTTAATCCTCACTTTCTATTAGGTTATGCAAGTTATAGCTCATAACAAAATTATGATAGTGTAACAAGTATCTTATACTTTACCTGTTACATAATAGTTTTGAGCAGATATGGATGTGAATGCAGAAGATAGGCCAACAGTTTAGGAATACTTAAAAGTCTGTCATGTTCTTTATTGATTTATTTTAGCTGCACAGGAAGGGTAATCTCGACTTTTGATCTCTGTGTCATTCACGTAATATTTAAAGGTTCATTAAGCCATGCTCTGCCACTTTAATGTTAGTTTCCTGCTGAAGTAGTTGAGAAGAGTATCCCATTTGTAGATACTGTGCATGCTGGTTCTGCTGAGCAGATGTATTCAGGCAGTTGACTGTAGTTATTTTGTGATGCAGTTTACTCATTTAATGGAGATTAACAACTTAATACAGAGATTAGCCATTTAATTACCTATTATAAAATGATAATACCTTTTACAAAAAAAGGAAGCAAAAAACTTGCATACAACATTCAAGTCAAGACAACTTTGCTAGTGTGAGAGCAGTAACTGAAAAATCAAAATTTTAATTACAATTCTTATTTATACCTCTCTTATTTCCAGCTCTGAACCAAACTGAACAAATGCAAAGATGTCTTCTGAAATCAGATGACAAAATCTGTATTACATCTGCTGCTTGTTACAAGTGTTTTTGAGTTGTAGTAGGCTTTGGTGGTGAAAGTTACGGCAATCTTGATATAATTGAAACTCATATCCATATTATTGTGGTTTGTATTGTACAGACTCTACTTCTTAAGTAATGTTTTTTTCCTGGTGAAAAAAAAAAGAGACATAAAGTACAAGTGTGTGTTGTATAGAAGTGAGGAGGCAGGAAATATTCTACTGGACTGACTATACATGAAATGAAGCACTGGGAAAAAAAAGATTGAGAGCTGTTTGATCAAGCAGTTGTGAGGAAAGCAGTTTGAGATACTGGGGAAATAGAGAGTGGTGGAATCTCTCAGCAGCAAAATGCCTGAGTGATAGGTGCACTAGGAAAAATTCCCATAAAATACAGCAACTGGGAAAGTGGCAAAGGGTTAGAATAATTGGAAATTCTTTGACTGTATTAAGCAGAAGACTAGGGCATAAATCTTTAGAGAATATGAAAAGTTTCCCCCCCCCCCCATTTTTGTAGTCAAGAGTGGGTTCTTGAAGGAGGACTTTCAAATATATAAAGTGGTCTACAGTAATATGCATGAGATGACTCCTGTCCTGAAAAGTTGTTTCACATTCCTGTTAGGAATTCCATTTTGGGAGTATATTGTTGATTCTTGATGTGAGACAAGGCTCAGCGTAGTATCGACTTCTGGTTTTAAATCTCATGGTATTTTTCCAGTCTTTGAAAGTAAGTTTAGTCTTCTAGCACTTGGTAGAATTCATAAACCCCATTAAGTGAAGGGTTCAAAAGAGGTGTTTGTGAATGGCAGATTAGTCTGTGTCTAGCAAGCATTAGGCAAGACAGAGATAATTTTAGTAAGTTAGCAAAACATAAAAATAAAAAAGGAAAACAAAATAGCCCAGATGGATACATTAAATGAGAAAGATGTGCTAAACAGAATGAGGGAAGTGATACAGGGAGAAGTAGAGGAAAGATATTTTAAGCCATGCTGGGATGCTTCTTAGTAAATAGAAAAAATGGTGTGAGACCAGTAAAAGATAGTAGGAACAAAGATACTGGTTTTCAGAGCTAGTACTTTAAAATTGACCAATGTCAGTGTACTATAAAATAGTGTGTTAAATCATATACTGCTATTTATGCCTTTCCAGTTTCAAAGGGTGTGGGGATTTTATATATGTGAGCACAGATACCTTTCTTCATGACTTGTAAATGTAGTTTTTTGTCTAACAGATATGATGTTATTTTTCAAGCCCTATTATATTAGAATCTAATTCTAAAATGTTTTTCATGTTATTTCCATTTAGAATTAATGTCTATGTGTCTTATGTATTGGATGTAGTAAAATAACTGAGGTGACCTGTACTTTTTTTTTGGTAGTTTTACTGGGACACTGATGCCCAGTCTTCTTAGTGAAACTGTATACAGCTGTATTAACATGGTGCTGTTTCCTTACTGTGCTGTATTTTATATTTAATAAATAGCTAATCAACATTTCTATCTTTATTTAATATAATTTCATTATCTTCTAATAAAACAACATTTTGCACCACAGCAAAAGGTTATGTTTGCTTTGCCAGATTAAATAGATCATGAAGTACAGTAAATGTATTTTTGGCAATGTTAACTGAAGCATGGCTTTATATTACTTTCTATTTTTTCTTAAACAGTTATGCATGGAAATATATATTAAAATATTTTGAAGGTTTTAAATCTTAAGAAATATTTCACTCCGGTGTAAGTTGAGAGAAAGCATTTAATGGTTTTCCTTTGAATAATCTTACTATCAAAAGACAGTTGTTATTTGAGCAACGTAGGAAATCCAAGAACAACAAATACATGTCATAGAATGATTTAAACTTTTGTATCTTTATAAAGAAATTTAAATTAATTTACTTATTGTCTACACATTAAAGTATATACAGATATAAGTAATTAAAGAAGTATATGAAATGAAAACTTACCAGCAGTTACGTGATTGAAGCTTTATCTGTGCTCTGTCAGAATATACTGAGAATCAGCAGATAGGAAGCTTTTTTCCTCTTTGAAATGCATTGTGCACTCTTGTCTTGTGATTTTTTTTTCACAATGTCTTGTTGTTCACTGCTGCTTCATTTTGTGATATTGGTTGTTTACAGTTTATTTCCAGGTGTCTCCAACATTTTTGTTCATTCTGCCCTAATCAGGTAACAGAAAAGAACTTGTGAACTTTGCATCTTCCCTGTGCCCCCCCCAGAAAAAATAAAAAGGAAAAACAAGGCAAATGCAGTGATCACAGTTAACTGAAGTGTTCAGCACCCATTTAAAAAATAATTTAGAGATTTAGTATCCAGCAAACTCCATCTGTTTTCTGTAGCTGTTCCAACCCTGAAGAGTTATTTCCCTATGCCTTTTGGTAGCCTCCACGTTTTAAATTTTTGTAGGAATTACGCAGGATCAGTAAGACCTTGGGTCTTAACTTTTAAACGGTGCAACATTGTTCTGAAGGATGATGGTCTGCCTCTCTCAGCTCGTTATGCTTCTGTCAGACACAGATGTGAAATGCTGCTTTAGGGGGGGGGAGGTAGAAAATCCCAAAGGGTGTAGTGTTTTGCCATCTCTCAGGACAGTGAGTATGCATGGCATCAATGAGGAACAGATAGGAGCTATTCAAACCAGTCACTGAACTGACAGCATGACGCTTTCATACATAATAGACTCATTAATTATTTCTTGTGATGGACAGCAGTGTCTACTAGAAGAAGAAAGCAGCAGATGATAATACTAGGTTTGATAGGTGCTCTGTGTTTGAACAGCTTGTCAGCAAGAAATGAATCCAGGAAAAAACCTGCAGTTTTGGGATATAATCAGGTATAATGGACCAGAGTTGTTTTGACATGGTAGATGCCATGCATAGGGTTAAAAACTCCATTCATGTTAAGGTCTATTCATAGCTAGAATTTTATCAAAAAGATGTTCTGAAAGATTTGCTTTAAAAATCATGGTCTGTGTTTTGCTTTATGTAGCCTTTCATTTGGGGAACCTGACTGTAGTCTTGTGTTTTTTCATTTATAAGGTACTGTACAGATTAAGCTTACAGATTCTTGGGGGCTTTGTCTGGTTGTGGGTTTGTGTGTGTGTGTGTGTGTGTGTGTGTGTGTGTGTGTGTGTGTGTGTGTGTGTTGTTTTATGTTTTTTTTTAATTATTTTTCTTTTTTTTTCCCCTGAAAAAAAAAACCCCTTTTTTTTAAAAAAATGTTTTTCAAAGGGCTCTGCATATGAAGATGATGTTCAAATTCATTACACATTTTCTATCAAACAAAGGCTTTCTGACTCACAAATCCTTTTATAATTAATTTAGTAATTTAAATAGTCTGATTTAATGTTAATTAACTGCTCTGTAAAGGTTATTCTATATAACATAATATATATTCTAAAAAATCACTTTAATGTAGCATAAACCCTCCATAAATCTGTCTTAAAATATGATGGGTAAAATCTTCATTCATTGTACTGATGTTGTTAGGAGCAACCTATGTTGATTGTGAGTAAAATAACGCAATATTTATTTTTTTGCTTATAGCTTCTTTGTTGTTGTTCCTTTTGGAACCTTATATACTTTTAACCTTTCCTTTTAATTTATTGACAATAAAATGTTTACTGTCAAATTCTTTTTTTTGCCTTCTATATGTTGAAGGTAAAAAAGAGATAAAGTTATGAGAGCAAGAAGATAATTTCCTTTAGAACTGGGATGAAACATGAACCACTCCCAAAAAGATGGTGGGAGAAGGGGCTACTTCTGCAGGTTCGTACTTGTTTACTGTAAGCATGAAGAACCTCTCTCATCACTTGTCCTAGTCTTGTTTCATTTAAATGACAAAGTTATCTTCATCTTCCTTGATATGAAATGATGGAGAGAATCTGGATGAAGATTTTGGTTTATCCAATCAATATGATAATTATTGATAATTAATGATAATTACTGATAAGGGCACAATTATGCCCTTATCAATATCACATCAAATAACTTTTGAAATACCTTTGGCCTCTAGCTTGCCTCTGTCTAGCTTCTAACTAAATCCAAGCCTAGTAGCATATGACAGCTGTAACTTTAAATCTAAGTTGTCAATCATGTCTTTTTACATAAGGAGTTGAGTTGCCAAGGATACAATAGTTACATGATGTATAGTCCATGCTAAAGTACTGGAATGAGGCATACTTTCTGAATATTAACTCTTTCTGTCTCATGATTTCTCTTCTCAAGTATGGCAGGTATATGGAGCTGGTAGCCTTAACTGAAAGTGTCCTAAATTTATTAGGATGAGTCATAAAGATGCTAGATCTTAGGAAATCCTTCCAAGTAATTAGGATCTGACAAGGCACAGTCTTGTGTGTGTAGCAATAAGATAACTTTATATGGTTTGTATGTTCAGATAATTTTTCAGGAGACAAAGTAAAAACACTAACTCCAGTCTGATTCCCACTTGCAAATCCCCCAACAGGGCATTTAAATATCAACTCTGTGATTATATACAACATGAGGCCTGAAACGCAGAGCCTTTTTTAAACATACACGTGCACAAGTACAGAAATACATATATAAGTATAAAACCCACTTTTTCCACTTCTTCAGAACTAGGTAGGCTGAGCTATTTGTCTATTAGTATCAAAAGTATTCTCCTGTCTCAAGCCAGGACATGAGGGTAAACTGGGATAAAGCAGCAAGCAAAGAGTTTAGAGTATAACAGTGATCCTGACATCTTGGTGTGCAACCTGGGTATCATCAGATAAGGAGATGATAGGTATTAAGAATTCAAAGTCTGAAAGTGAAGCTGGTTAAAATTTTCAACCTTGAATATAGCACAAAGAAGATGAATTGTATGTTTAGTATGATGTTCTGAAAATATATTGTTTGGTCAATCTACAAGAGGATTAAGGGATACAGAATCATAGAATGTATTGGGTTGGAAGGAACCTACAAAGGTCATCTAGTCCAGACCCCTTCAATAATCAGGGTAATAACTAGGTCAGGCTGCTCAGAGCCTCGTCAAGCTTGGCCTTGAATGTCTACGGGGCCTCCACCACCTCTCTGGGCAGCCCATTCCAGTGATCTATCACCCTCATATTAAAGAACTTCTTCCTAATGTCTAACCTAAATCTATCCTTTTCCAGCTTAAAGCCATTACCCCTTGTCTTGTCTCTACAAACCTTGTTAATAGACTCTCCCCTGCTTTCTTATAGGCCCCTTTCAGGTACTGGAAGGTTGCTATAAGGTGCCCCAGAGCTGGACACAGTATTCTAGGTGAGTTCTCCCCAGGGCAGAGTAGAAGGGCAGAATCACCTCTCTCAATCTGCTGACCATGCTTCTTTTGATGCAGCCCAGGATGTGATTGGCCTTTTGGGCTGCCATTGTGCATTGGTGGCTCATGTCCAGCTTTTCATTTACTAGTACCCCAAGTCTTTTTCCAAAGGACTGCTCTCTAGCCTCTCCCATCTTACATTGATAATGCTGGTTGCCCCAGCCCAGGTGGGGCAGGACCCTGCATTTGGCTCTGTTGAATCTCATGAGATTCACCTGAGCCCACCTCTCCAGCCTGGCCATGTCCCTCTGGATGGCATCCCATCCCTCTGTGACATCAACTGCACCACCCAGCTTGGTATCATCAGCAAACTTGCTGAGGGTGCACTCAATGCCATTGTTGATGTCATTAATGAAGCTGTTAAACAGCACTGGTCCCAGTACAGACCCTTGAGGGACACCACTGGTTACACTTCCCATCTAGACATCTTGCCATTGACCACCACTCTCTGGGCATGACTGTCCAGCCACTTTCTTATCCACTGAACAGTCCACCCATTGAACCTGTATCTCTCCAACTTAGAAAGGAGGATGTTGTGGGGGATGGTGTCAAAGGCTTGGAGAAGTCCAGATAGATGATATCCACAACTCTGCCTTTATCCACTGATGCAGTTACTTCATTGTAGAAAGCCACCAGATTGGTCAGGCAGGACTTGCCTGTGGTAAAACTGTACTGACTCTCCTGAATTACCTCCCTGTCCTCAATGTGCCTTAGCATATCTTCTAGGAGGATCTGTTCCATGACCTTCCCAGGCACAGAGGTGAGGTTGGCAGGTTGGTAGTTTCCCAGGTCTTCCTTTCTACCCTTATTAAAAATGGGGGTGATGTTTCTCCGAGTCACCAGGGACCTCACCTGACTGCCATGACTTTTCAAACATTAGACAGTGGCTTGGCAACTGCATCAGCTAATTCCTTCGGTACTCTGGGATTCATCTCATCAGGTCCCATGGACTTGTGTATATTGATTCCTCAGGTATTCACAAACCATGTCATATATATATATTTTATATCTAAATGCTGCATAACTAGAATGGATAACTAACCTCTCCAGTGGATAAATAGCAAAAACTTCAGGCTTGCACAGCAATTAAATCCATAGGACCTGTTTTTCTGTATATGATAGTCAGAGCTGTAGTATGCTGTTTATTCTTGCAGAGCTTGGTTATCTTGTCCTCAAAGAATTGCATGATGAAGGCTTCCATCTTTGTAACATCTGTTGACATGTTGTTCTCATACCTCTAAACCAGTAGTACAGAATCACAGGGGAGTGGCTACACCCCTTTGTTTCATTTCATTTGTGTTCCTCTACATTAGTTTCTAATAACAAAAAAAAAAAATTGTGGTGAGGAAAAAGACCTGTACTTCTTGGATAGATTTCAGTTTCTGTTACCTCTGTTTTTGTTTTTTTTTAAATGGTGTTATATATGTACATACTGTAGCC
This sequence comes from Ceyx melanurus, assembly GCA_024611195.1. Classification (NCBI taxonomy): domain Eukaryota; kingdom Metazoa; phylum Chordata; class Aves; order Coraciiformes; family Alcedinidae; genus Ceyx; species Ceyx melanurus. The sequence goes on along the minus strand of JANHGL010021798.1, from coordinate 16,287 downwards.
CAAAATTTCAAAATAACTGCTTTGTAGCTTTGGCTAACAATGTCTATTAACTCTACACCTGAAAATCAGATCTAGTGTTAATAATACACTTACCGTTTTAAGAATACTGTTTTTTTAAACACATAAGAAGTGAGTACCAAAAGTTTGAACTTTCTTTAAGCATACATTGCATTTTAAGTGCATGAGTATTTGAGTTGAAAGCTCACTTTTCAGTTGCAAATTTCAGTGCAATCTCAGTGAGATTTGATATTTACAGTATCAAACCTGATAGCTTTGCATATAATATTAAACCATGGTCTGCTGTCTGTTAGTCCATGTATGATTAATAATTACAGATTCTTCAAGTCTAAAAGGCCAAATGTTACCCTGTGTATGAAAGTAATTTGTCAAATGTATTGGGAATTTTTTTTTCTAACAAAACTGAGTGATCAGTAAAGCCATATCTCAATTAAATGTTCCTTTAAATAATAAATATGTGTGGCAACAGTAATGTTAGTAGTGCAAATAAATTTGGAAAAAAAATAAATTAAAAGAAGCCATCATGTTAGGGAACACTTCTAAGCATCCTCTTTGATAATTTTATCCAGTATTTGTCATTTGTCTAACAAACAGCTATGGAAATGGAAATCTCATTTTTACCTTTTTATTTTTTTTTCATAATGTTGTCATTCAGCTTTTATAGATCTGTATGATTACCTGTTTCAAGTGAGTTAATAACTGTAGTGGTTGCTTTTCAGAGAAGAGTGGTGTATTTGTCAGAATTTTAAAATTGCTGAAGAGATGATGTTCTGAAGAAAATGTCATCATTATTGCAGCTTCTTTTGTTGCCTGCAAGTAGGTCTTGCTTTTGTGAACAAAATTATTTTCTTTCTTACTCTTCAGCCTTACTCTAACTTTTTTTTGTGAAGGGGCGAGGTAGGTTTTGGTGTGATTTCACACCTATAATTATTTGTTATTGAAGATTAAAGAATTCTCTTTTATCAGTGGAATATGTGATTATCTTCCAGCTAAATTAATGCATCTGCAAAGCTAATTTTCAGTGGTCAGTATAGAATACATTGTAGTTTTCTTTAAAAAAACCCCTCAGTATGGGTCTCTACAACTTTTAAGACTGTTTTAATTTATAAATTTGTGAATCAATCAGATGATTAATACTGAGTAACTTTGGTTTAAATTTAAGAATATGACAAAAGAATATTTTAATTTTTATTTTTTTTTAGATTTAACAGAAATATCTGCTAGCTATCAGTGAGAATTGATGCTTTCTTAAAATGATGGGTCTTCCCTATAGTCTGAAAACTGATTTAGATCAAGAAACTAAAAGAGAAATGGATTGAGTCAGCTTAGAAGAAAAGGAGTTTTCGTTACCTAGGAAATGAACAAGTACTCAGCACAACCCTTATCATGTCAGACATCTGAGGGCTTTTGTGTTTCCTGGATTTTAGTAATGGTGGTCAAGTTTAGACTTAAGACAAAGTGGCTTTAATATTAAATCCTTAGAGAAAAAAGACAAGTAATAACAACTTCCACTCCTTGTTAGTGGAAGTGTTGCTAATACATGTATTTGAACAGAAGGCTTTAGTAAAAATGTACAATAATGATTTAACATTATTTCTAGAACTGTTGGTTGCTGCAAACATCTTGTTTCAATGAAATTTTACTTGAATAATAGTTGCAATTAAGCTTTAAAATGTTTTGGATTTCTTTTTTTTTTTAACTATAACTAGCTTTCTGGCACAGCTTTTAATTAATGTGCTTTATAAATTACACTTTGTGCATTTTTGTGTATTAAAATGTGACTGCTATGGTTTTTTTCCCATTGCTTTATTATTGGAAACACCGGAAGATTGCTGCTTTTTCCTACCACAGTATTAGGAGGGATAAGTAATGACACTTCCAGAAATATGAGCTTCAATTACATATTTAATCACATTTTAATGAATGGATCATGCTTTGTGAATGTACTGTCTGACTTAGCCAACTTACAGGATGGTGCTGTTACTAAGCTATTCAAATGGGTAATAAATTATGAAAGTGTATAAAATACTGAAGAGTTTTGTATAATTCCAGTTTGTTAACTTGCGATATCTGATGAATATGTTTTCAGCAGATGCTGTCCAGATATCTATCAACTAACTAATTTTGTAGACTATTGGTATGTGCATGCACCACATGATTTATGACCTTGGATTTAACGTGTCTTAGATTTTACACTCATGGAACCTCTCTCCCCTCACCTGTATTAAAGGGAAGTTTTGCAGGTTGTTTTTTTTGTTGTTGTTGTAAAGGTAAGGAGTGATAATACTGTGATCACAAATTTTAGAAGAGTTTGGAGGTGATGGTGTCAAAGATTTTTACATTTTACTTATGTACACTCTTCCTTTCTCTCACAATTCGATCATTCTAGTTGCCATAACAACTTCATAATAGAAGTGCATTTGCTGCTGTAGTTAAGGTTGTGTCAGCACTTCCATTATAAGGTACTGTTTTCAGGAATTAGTAATTTATCCATGGGCTCAAAAATTACATACAGTAAGCCTATGTAATTGGTTTTAATGTATGGTACCATCTTCTTAAAAGCCTCTGTTGTCTGATCTCTGATGGCATGTGTAAAATAGCATATTGTTGCAAGTGTTTTTTTTTTTTCTTTTCTACTGAGAAGGAGCAAAATATTTTTAGTCTAAAACTAATTTTAAGTGGTTCCCATCTGCCAGAGGTATGAGAATCAACATCTTCTTTTACTCTTCCACAATGCTCCTTCATGCTTGTATCCAGTTAGACCCATCTGTTCCCATTAGTTAAATGGCTAGTGTGAACATGGTGCTTTTCTGGGAAGTAAAAAAAAAAACACCTTTTCAGTAAGATAATTTAATATCTCATTAAGAAATAAGCATTTGATATCTTCAGTATTTCTATTAATTAATTTTATGTTAAATAAAGTCTAGTTATATTAGATGGTAGATGATTTTTGAAATGCAAAAAGTAGAGGGAGAATCTATGAACAAAAGCTGGTATTGAAAGAAATCCATTATTAATTGAAGATACAGTTCCTGTTACAGAGTTTTAGCAAGGAAATGTGCATAACTTTAATTTGGCTTTCTTGAATCTGGAAATGATTTAACCTGGAAAACTCATCTAAATTGTCACATAATTTATCCTGATGATTTCTTCCTTACTTTAACCAGTGATTCCACTAGGACACTGAAAAAGGGCTTGTTAAAAGACTTTCCTTCACCCACATGGACTTTAGGGTGTGGGTTGTTGGCTTGTTTTGTTTTTGTTTTGTTTTTTCTTTTTAACATAGTAGTTTCAGGCAAATTTACAAGGCACAAAACTAAGTTGCTGCCCTGAATATTTATGAATTGTATACTTGTGAAGATTTGTGGGGTTTGCCTTTGTTTTTTTTTTTTAACTTATTGCCAAGACACTTGCCTAAACCAAAATATATTTTTGCTGCAGGAGACAACAGTATAACAGTAAGTTATATAGTTTTAGAAACTTCTCTGTGGTATTGTTACTCATAAATTAGAAGAGAGCAAATTTTCTGGTTTTTAATTCATTATTGTTTTCATTTTACTTTGAATTGAAGTCTTAATTTACATAAAATTATGTAAACATGAAGGTAGAATGTTCTTTTTTAAAATTTCATCTATGCAACTTCTTCACTATAATAACATCTAATTGCAGATGTTTAGACATTTGTATCACTTCAGTTGATTGAACTTTGAAAAACCTAAGCAAAAACTTATAACCTTAAAAGAAAGACTCATCTGATTTTATTTTAATGGTCTGTAGTAAGTGTAGTTAATTTCAAAGGCAAATTTATTTGATTTAGGTTTTGAAGGAAAACCTAGTTTAAAGTTTGAATACATTAAATGTAATGTAATCCTATTTAGAAAGAATCTTTTATGTCCTACACGAAAGAAAGATTGTGTGTACTTCTCCTATGGAAGACACCAATAGTTTTTTAAAAACTTGCTGAAGTCTTTACAACAGACTTTCTGTTTATTTCTAGGTAGGTGAAATATTCAGTCTCAATTTCTTACATCCAAACACTTTTTACTGACCTTTTATTGCTTTGATTGTTAATGTATTTTCCCCTTCCCTCCCAGAATGTTATCAATTTTTACCCATTTTCTACTGTATTTTTGAAATTATATTCACAAAATGAATTCTGGAGTCTTTTGTTTCCAACTGACTATTAGATTTTGCAGCCAAAAACCTATAAATGTTGGAAGAAAAAGCACTGAACTCCTGAATATAGTAATTACTTTTTAAAAGCTACTTTTTCTAGGTTTTGCAGTCATCTGCATTTGTTGTCCTATCATCTTTTGTCATTTTCTACTGTTACTGCCCCCCCCCCCCCAGCCCCTGAATTTATGGGACTTTGAATTCCAGAGAGTTCTTTTATCTGGAGGATTAATTTTAAACCTTTGCGTGAGTGCTTTATTCACCTTAATTGTTTTCTGTGTTCTGTTTTGATTTTAATTTTAAAATATTTTGGCCTCCCTCTGACAAGTAAGAATTAATATAAATATTTGCATCCTTTGCGCATTTCTAAGCTATTAGAATTGATTGTGCCTCATCTTTGTGACTTTCTTCTTTTAAGTAAATATTTGAAGAGAATCCTATCTTAATATTAGCTTGGTACTTCATTGCACACTTCACAAAACAGGGAATATTGAAAGAAATAGTTTAATGTAGTTTAATGTTGCAGATGATGACTTAGCTACAGGCTGTCTGCATTTATTTTCAGATTTTTAATGCAACTCTGTGGAGCTATTAAACTTACAGTAGTTAAAAGGACTTGGTACAAATTCTCTGTACCAAAGGTCTTTGTCAATGAAAATCAGGGTAAAATATGAGGTTTGATGTCAGTTGCATTTTGGAACAGCAGTATGGAAATAATGAAGTCTAGATTGTTGGACAAAGTGGTTCCAGGAGCTCTTAAATTTTTTTTCAAAGGTATGTCCATGTTGATCTTTGATGTATTAGAGATTAGGTAGTTAAAGTATCATATGTTTATGAAGGGAAGAGTTAAATGGAATTCTAGAAATAGGGACTTTTTGTTTGAAGCCTATGCTTTGCAGATCATAAAAATGGTTATGCATAAATGCCTAGGTACAATTTGTTTTCCAAATGCAATCAACCTATAGCTGATGCATTCTTTTCCTACTTCATGTCTTACAAAATCTTGAAAATTCCCTTCAAAAATACTACATGGTTGCAAAATTACTGAAATTAAAATAATTTTCTGGATATTAGCTAATGTAAAAAAAATGTGTCTTTGCTTTCTAGTAGATAAAACATTCACTAAAATGATATTGTTCAGCCTTCAGTTGAACTTAGGTTCAAATTTTGTCCAGTTTCAACCTTATCTAAAAGGTTATTAGTTTTTTGTTTTTTTTTTCCCAGTGCAAAGTATATTCTGTGTGACTCATATGTCTAGGTCTGACTCAGCAGGTAGTCATGCATCTGAGAAGCTCATGCCCATAATTCAGGTGATGTTATAGTGATGTTGTGTGGTCCTCATTTTCTGTCTTGTGATGCAACAAATGAGCTAGATGTTTATATTCTTTAAATAAGCACTGCTATCTTGCAAGGGACACAAAATTTGCCAGTTTCCCAGTGAATGAGGAATCGTTTCTTGAAGTCTTCCAGGGGAGGTTGAAAAACAAACCTCAATAATGCTGTTGCTATATGTGTACTTTCATACATGTATTATGTGGGAAATGAAATCCTTTCTTCCAGATTTCAGATTGTATGAAGGATTTTCTAGAGAAGCATTGTATAAGCTTGGCAATTTAGGCGTGAAATTAGTATACAAATATATAGTATATGTATATTTAAATATAATTTTGTCTGCCTGATAATTATGACAGACAATTAAGGACTACTGCAGTGGTACAGTTTAAAATCTACTAATTGTGCAGTGAATTCATAAATTAATATTGAAAAAATACTGAAATTCTAATGTACTTTTGTTAATTATGTATGTTACTGTCTAGTCTGTTAAGTAACCTTTTCTGGTTCATACATTTTAATCCTATAATTTTGCCACATCTACTGGAGCCTTTGCAAGAAATAAGAATGACTGAAGCAATGAATTTGCTTTCAAAGTCTAGTTAAAAAGCACTCCTAACAAAAGATCAAGAAAATCTAAAGGAGAAAGGAATCCAGTACTGCTTTCATTTGGAAGGGGAATATCAATTAATAAAGCACCATTGAGAGTGCATATTGAAAGGCTAAAAAATCAGGAAAGATGAGAAACTTTCATAAGTTCCTGCATCATGATATATTGTCGTGTAGTTTTATATGGATGAAGGGATTTTCTTTGTTGATAACTTGATTCTTTTGAATTTTAATCAATTTAGTGCTTGATTAATGAATCCTGGGAGTTGAGCTTTCTCATTTTTGTCCATTTGTGAAGGAGGGACCAGGATTCTTTCTCAGGATGAGGATAAAAAAATCAAACGTACACATAGAAGAGATGCCTTTTCTAAGGTTATTTATGAAAAAAGTTTTTGTAATTTTTTTTTTTCCTTGCTCTTCAAGCAGATGGAGGACAAATTAACCTATATAAAATTCAATACCCATTTATGTGCTGGATGTTTTAATTATGCTCAGTTACAATTTTTTTATTTGCATTGTTAAAAGTTTGTCAATAAAGATGTCCTAGGAGACAATTAGTCTCTTGGTGAGTAGTACCAGGGTAATACAAAGAGCATCTTCAGATTTTTTTTGTGTGTGCAACTCTGGGTTTGACACTGAAATTATAGGTCAAAATGTGTCCCCTATACCTTTAGCTGTTGAGTAGTGACTAGTGCTTCTTTCTATATCTGGACTGGAAATGTACGGTACCATTTAAAATAATTATATGTTTTTTAAATGGTACAGGAGTGTCATTCTCTTCCATTTCCAGTTATCTGAGGAATTATGAATATATGAGACGTAATTTTTTCATTATGTGCTTTTTTGAGTGACTCAATATATTAATATATTTGTCAGTTGGGTCATTAATATCATGCCTCATGCCTTATCTCAGCCTTACTTTTAAGGAACCTGTACTTTCTGTTACATAGTTGTCAGGTCTCAGAGGGGAGCACAATGCTCATGCTTCTGTTATTCATCACATGATCTCCTGCCACACTGCAAGCATCCTGCAAACTGGCAGCATAAGCTTGCTTGCTATCTGTGTGAAGCATACCTGGGTAGAAAATGAAAGATTTGCAGTCTAGAGGCATGAGCATCATGAGCTGGGTGAGAGGCAACAGGGCTGTGTAGAAGCACAGAGAAAACATTGGGCCACATCTTGCAGTTGTGGTACCTGTAGGACAAGGACGTGTGTCTTAGGTGAGCTGACACAGGTGTTTGCGCGTGCTATCCCGGAGCTGGATTGCCTATTCCCATTGTTTTGCCTAATGCATGCATCTTGTACATTTGATTCTAGTATGTGTCAGAGAACTGCTTTTTGGGCAAGCCTGTCATTTTGATTGCTGCTCCAAAATAGAGCTGAATATTAAAATTCAACACTTGTGAAATAATGCATCTATTCAGTTAAAACATCTTTGGTGGAGATGTGACCAATTGTGTGATGAAAAGAGCTGGGAAGTTAAGCTGAGATTCTGTTCATCCTGAGCCTTTGAATTTTGGAATTGTCAGGCTTTGCTTCCTGCTGGGTGGGTGTTTTGTATGGGGAAGGCTTCCACGAAACTCTACCTTCACATGGGATTGGCTTTGTATGCAGGTGGCAGTCTTGTTGTTCAGTCCTTTGTCCCTCTAGGTTTCTTTGACCTGCCTTTTCAGGATGCTGCATCTTACCAGTCACTTGGATTTTACAATTTGAGTAAACTTTTTTGGTGTAACTCACCAAGAGGCATTTCCACCACTACCCCCGACCCACCCCGCCCTCTGGGAGTGGGGAGATAGGAAGGGTATTACAATGCTGCAAAGCACAGTTTGACAGAGAGGCATAAAAAGAATATCTTAAATCTTAGAATACCGCAGTTGGCTGTTACCTATATGCTTCAACTTTTATTTGGATGGTCCAGGAAATCGAGAAGCAAATGGGACCTATGAAACAGCTGCATGCACTTTCATTACCTTTAGAAACTTATCAGAAGAATGAAAGACATTTGTTACACTTATCAATCAGTGAGATACTAAGAATATTTTGAGGCTATTTTGTATATCAGTTGAGACAGTTAACAGATACTTGAGTGTCTGGGGTTTTGGTATTTTTTTTAATACCGTTCATTGGATCTATAGATTCATAATTCAGTGGCCTTTCTCTCTATCGTCCGCTTTCCTTTTGTCTGGGTAATAATACCTGCAAAAATATCTTAAATACATCTAAAATATCTTGCATTTTTTATGGCTGACAGTGTTTTATACTTAGAAGAAAAGAAGTGCTGTTTAACAAATTAAACTTTTACCTCCAGCATCCTAAGAGATGCTGCTCTCTGTAGAAACACCTTGGTGAACAATCTCCTCTTTGAAGCTAGTCCAAGTAAGGTTGGCTGAGTACAAAATCTTCCATTATAAAGCATGATTTCTTTTGATCAGGCAATCTACTTCTGAATGTAGAAGAGGTGATGAATATTCTGTTGGTGTAACAGAATACATGTATAATTGGAATGAAATAAATAAAAAATCTATATTGACCATGATGATTTAGACATTTGATTTCCTATGTGTGTTTGAAATCACTGTAATCTTCGGTGTAGACCATGCTGGTAGGACACCTTCAATATTTATTGTAGCATTTTGAGATAATCCATAGGATATACATTTAAAAATGTTATATTAAACCTTAATTAAAGAGTGGAAACAAAATATCATGGCCAAGTCTTTTATTGGAAGTTATGTCATAGTAAGTCTTTCATTTGATGTTTTTGAAGTAAGGAAGCACCTTCTTTGGTGAGAATGATATTCAGAAAAATTTATCAGGAATTTGTCAACTTTACACGTAAAAACTATGTATAAGTTTATACTTGTATAAGAACTGTAATGTTGTAGTGGATGTGATGGTGCATTTTTAGTGAATACTGTTATTTTTAGTAGAATATAAAAATGGAACATCTTGAAAGCTGAGATTAAATGTTAGCATTTAGTTCTTGTCTTGAAGTTGTTGGTTTTTGGTGTTTTGTGGTTTGGTTTTTTTTTTTTTAAATTAATATCTTAATTTGTTTTATGATGGTCAGTAAGAAAGCTTTATATAAAGACAGTGGTTCAGGTGGCTTGCTGCTGGAAATTCTGTTAATCATAGAATCATTTGGCTGGAAGAGACCTTTAAGGTCATCAAGTCCAACTGTTCACCCTACACTGCCAGAGTCCCTAAACCTTGTCCCCCAGCACCACATCCACACGGTCACTGCTGCTTGGAGAGTTATTATTTATTTATTTTTAATATAATGTTCTGAAACAGAATAGAAATAGTGATGCCACTAGTGGAATCCTCTAATTTTTTAAAAATTAAGTTCCTGTATGTTTTTTCTTAGTAAAAATAAGAAATAATAGGAAGCTCTAATATTAAACATTTCTCCTGTAAGTCTGACAGACCCAATTCTGTTCTGGTGTAGTGTTGCATTTTAACAGCAGTAATGCCCATCTGCTTCTCAGGATTTCTTGGCAACTTCTATGCACTAGAAGTTAGAAATGCTTCAAATAATACTGTAAGTTGTATAATTTTGGTTTCCTGAAGTCCATATTGGAACACACTGTTCTAACAAACTGTAACTAGATATAATATGTACTTATATTATGTTTCTGTGTGTGAGCTCTTGGCACTGAATTTTCTCAACATTTATGATTAAATAATAAATCTCTTAGAATCTTTGGCACTCAACAGAGGAAAGTGGACTATTGTAGAATGCTTGCATTAAATTGTAAAATATCATTTCACTGCTGTTTTGTCTTTAAAAATGGGATATATCTTAGTTGTCCAGGTAGACAATGTAATTCTATTATTAAAAAAAAAAAAAAAAAGATGAAAATTCACTTTATAGGAGGGGTTTTGCTGTAATTGTTAACTTCCCTGGTTTTCCCTACTGACCCATGACTCTTGTTTTCCTGGAAAACTTTGGAAAATAAGAGTGAAGACTGCAGAAAAACAGAAAAGAAAATGTACACTTTAAAACAAACAAAAAAACCCAACTACAGATACTCTGAATTTAGCCTGGTAAAAAGAGATTATTCAAGAGTTTGTAAATATGGACCTATGTTTTTGATACGTTTGGAATGGATAGAAGAAAAGTGATCATGGTGTCATCAAGGAAACAGTCTGCTATGGAAAATAAGGCAGAGTGGAAGCATGCAAAGGCTCTACCATAAGAGTAATGAGACACCATTCTTTTCTATTTATCTCTGCTACTACTTGTTGATGTAGGTTTTTGAACAAAGAAAATAAGGAAGGAATTGTCCTGCTGCTATGCAGAGAGGAAAGTTGTCAACAGGTGAAAGCAGAAGTGCTGAATGTTTCTATAAATATGCACTAACTAGATCTGGCTGGGTAACATATTTGACAGCACTTGGAATCAGCATCTTGGAGAATGCTGGAAATACTATCAGGTCCAAAAATCCACTTAGCTGAAGTATTAGGGAGGAGAATATTCTTCTCTTTGTTACTTTGCCATAGGCAACTACTTGTGACCACTCACGTAGGTGAGATGCTTTTCAATGGACCATCAATCTGAGTATCAGAACCATTGGTAAGTTGTAATGGAAAACAAGATGAAATGGAGGATTTAGGCTTTGCATGTTTGACAACAGAAACTGTATGGATGTTTATAAATCACAGGATAATTCAGGTTGTCAGAGTCCTCAGGAGGTCACTAGTCCAGCCTCTTGAAAAGGGTAAGGTTGGCTGTGGTCAGATGCAGTTGCTCAGGTCTTTATCCAGCAGGAATCTCAAGGGCTGTCAGTGGCACCACTTGCCCCACTGTGACTCATGATGAAAAGTTTTTTTGTTATATCCAGTTTGAACCTCTAATTTCTTGTCCTCCCACACTGGACAACCTGGTTCCAATTTCTTATCTCCCAGTAGGTACTGGCAGGATACTGTTAGGCACCCCCAAAGCCATCTCTTGTGCAGACTCAATAAGGCTGATTCCCTCAGCCTCTCCCTACAGGCAAGTGCTCCAGCCCCCAACCATCTCAATGCCTCTCTGCTGAGTTTGCTGCAGTTTATTGATGTCTATACTGAGGATGTAAAACAGAGTGTGGTGTTCTCAGTGTGATCTGACAAGCTTTGAAGGAGATCTGATGGCTCCTTTGCATCATGCTGCCTGGCAGGGCCCCAGCTGATTGCAGCCCGGACATACATTCACAGTGCAGAACAAAAGTAATGTAGCTACTACATCACAGTAAGATATGTTTTAGGTTAAATGGCAAAAAAATTAATTCTTATGTGAAAACAATAGGACATTTTGAGTAAAGTCTTTGAAGACGCTGGGAAGAGTTTGTCACTGAAGATGTACATCAAGTTAGAAAAGGGATGACATAGGAGTAGGTGAGCCTGTTTGGGACAGAAAAAGGTCTAGCTGATTATGTGAAGCCTGTTCAATTCCTGTGATTTCACAGTAGTCTGAACAGGAACACACCCACGTCATTTTCTTTGTGAATAGTAGTAGATCTTTAAGCTAACATTGCATGAAATAATTATGCTTATGTGATTGAACATAGCCCTACATACCATAACCTGTAGAAAGGAAAACAGAGGAAAATACGTGAGTACATGTCAGTATTCCTCTTCTGTACTCCAATCTGTGTTTCTTAAACTAATGAAATATTAAAGTCCAGTTCTAATGCAGGGTTTGTTTAGCAGTACCCTTTTATATTTCTCACACTTAGTAATACTGTTTACTTTTTTTCTTTGATTATTGATATATTGTTCTTGGATTATGGTATATAAAGTGTTACTATATAATGGACAGTTGAAGGAAGATACAGCTGATGCCACTGGCAGTCCTAGAAATTACCATGTAAACTTCTTGGCTGTTCCTCTTTGAGATCTGCCTTTTAAAGATTCATTTCACAATGAGATTGTTTATATTGTCATCTTATTAAATCTTCTTTGAGTTAATAACCTCTAATGCAGTGAGTATGATTTAAATTGTACATGTGGTTATAATAAAGAGTACAAGTATCATGGTGATCAAATAGAGTTAAATTATATACTGAGCTTCTAGATTACTGTGTAATTACTGTACTTTTTAATTTTAGTTACAAGGCAATACATAAACTTTATTAGAAATCTTTATTAGAAATTAAGAGCAATTCCTCTTGTTATTTGTGTCCTTTTAAGTGATAGACTTTTGATTATTAGCACCGATATTTGTATCAAAAATATAAATTATGTGTGTTATATAGGAGTGATACTTAAACATGGTGTTTGTCTATGAGGAAGAAGAAATCTGCCCTGAAATAATTCTTTTCCCCCTTTAGCCCCAAGCAAAAAACTCAAACAACATCTGTCCTATGTGCATATGTGCTCTTCTGTGTTTGGTAAGTATGTGATAGGTGTAGTGAGAACCAGGCTCATTGCTACTACTTCCACTGATTGATCAACATACCCGCATTAATGATCGTGTAGATAGAAATATCAAAATAATATAAAAGGAACATAGCAATAAAAATTTAACAAATAATTACTACTTCTGTTTCCTAAATAAGTTAATCAAGACAAGATTACTTTTTTTTCCAAAGTCTTCGGATTCTTTAGTGTGAAGAAACATTGATAGATGTTGCTTCTGTACTTGTGTTCTCTCAAACATTTTAGTAGTAATAGATCTGAAAACCTTTGTATTTGCCATTGGTATATTTAAAAGTCACAAATAATAAAAAAATATAATATCTGCTTTGCAGGGATTGATAAACTTATGTATTTGGTGCTTAAATCTTAGGAATTTAAAGGCTTAAGTATAACTTTCTATGTGTGTGAATGTCTTTGCATGAATAATCTTGCTGAATATGTATACAGCATGCATTTCTGTTTGTTTAATATTATATATGTATTTTTCTGAGTGTTCTGTTGATGTTGCAGAAAAAAGTGAATAAGTCACATCCAGTACTAACACAGATTCATATTAAAATACAAAAGCAAACAAGTAGGAAATAAAGTTCAGGATGTATTCTATATTTTTATATCTATTCATGAAGTATTTAGACATCTTATTTTATTAGGATAAAATGTGGAATTGAGGTAGCTACTGTGATGTGAGAATAATCTGATTAAAAACAGAGAATATTTGTAGCAAAGCAAAACGAAATGAAAATAAAAACCCCAACAAACAGTGTAATGACTGCTTTCTGCAGTCATTTTGTTTTTCTGGAACCTGTATCTTTAGCTGGGAATAAATGAGAGGCTGTTAGGATTGTAAATATGATTTTCTTCTCTGACATGTTTCCTGCTGGTTGCTTGGTTACCAGTACTTTGCCACACATACATGCAAGATATTAGAGTATTCTTCTGTCTTAACACTTTGAGCTCTAATCAGAAGATATATGATCAAAATTCATATCTATTTCTCTGCATCTATCTATTAAGGGTTAAATGGCTTGTTGTCCTAGAAGTTTTAACAGTAATTATGCATAATTTATTGACTTCATAGGGAAGAACAGGATGTTCCACTCTATATGTACGAGTCTTTCAGGGATTTGAGGCTTGTTTTCTTTTTTGTGTTGGTTTTTGTTTTCTGGGCAGCAGGGGTTAAAGGGCTTTTGTCATTTTGTTTAAAGCCTTAGAGATTAGGGCTTTGGTATATGATCACTTCCAGCATTTCATTTTTTTAATGGTTGATAAAGATAATAAAGTACATTGAGTATGGTGAAAGAGTAAAAATAGAAGAATGTCTAGAAATTACCAATTTTATTTCCCCCACACACACTTGCACAGTCAAAACATAGCTCTGTTCATTCTGATTTTAACCTCACACAGTATAATAATATCAGGATAGTTGAACTTCTGTATGTAGATTCTTCCTGACAGGTATCAAAAATACACTTGCTTATCATTTCATGAATTTGCTACAATTTTGACAGATATTTTTTTTTTTTTTGGTGTATGGTTGTCATGTTTTACAAATTTCATGATATTGCCATACTTCGAAATGTTTCCTTTCCCTTTTAAAATATGTGTGTTAATTTGTGGTCAGACCTACACACCAACCAGAACAGTCTAATTGTTGCTTATCTGCTAGTTGCTGGAGGAGGAGAGAGAGTGAGAAGAGATGATTTTCTTCACCAAGAAGCCTTTATTAATTTACAACTCTTTTTATACCCTTTTAACTTCCAGGCAATTGAACAAGAAGCCAGCCACCCCCTGGGGTGATTGGCTGGGGTATCACAACACCCATAGTCAAAACATCTTTTTACTGTTTTACAAACAGTTGCCACCAAGGTTACAGCTGGTGAGAATCTTTGTATCTTTGTGATCCCACAGGAAGGAAAATTCCATGCAGTAGAATTTTAACATCCACAGTCTAATAATTTCCTTCTTCCATGTTGTTATATTGTGCCTCTCTCTTTTGGTTTGGTTTGTGTTTTTGTTCTGGATGTGGTTAAATAGCTGAAGGAAAGTGGTGCTATTCTCTAACATATCAGTGGTTTATCCATGTTTCTTCTTTGCTTGTTTGAAAAGATATTTTCATGTTCCATTCAAATAAGACGGCTAGGCACCGCATTATTTTCCTAGCTAGGGACTTTTGTTGGTTTGACAGATCACACTCTGAAGGTGCACATCCGTATTGGACAAATTTCCTTTGTAATAGAGCCTTAACAAACTATGTTGAGAAATCTATTGAGATTTTCTGCCTTTGAGAATTCTATCTATGGTAAAGATTTAATTACATTTATTGTAACGGTCATTACACAGCCAGTGCACCTCTTTGTTTCATGTGTAACCATTCTTTGCTAGTTGCAATGAAAGAACGGAGTTATCTTGCCTGGTGATGGTGGTCACCTCTGACTTTTCCACAGTGTGTTGTTAATGTCAGAATCACTACAAAATGACACGTAGTATTTTAGGTATTTTTATCATAACTGTCACATGGTACCTAGTAGCTTTCTGGCTTTCAACCAAGTGGGGTAAAAAGTTAAAGGATGTAGGTTAATATATGTATTTATTTTTTTAACTGCCTGTTTTTCTTTTTTTTTTTTTTTTTTTTTCCCTGTGGATAGCCATGGAAGTGAAACTGAAAGAATGGATTGTCATTGCATAGATGAACACAAGCAGTCATATCCCCTCATCTCATCTATGCCCCTGTCCTTCACTCCACCCCTCAAAAAAGGGTTCATATTTGATTTGTAAATAATGTACCTGAGCTGAAAAGGTAAAGGTAGAAACAATCTGAGAAAATTTCTTAATGCTAGTTGAAGTCATATTAATAGAGTTATTACAACTTGAGAAGTCCAGACTTTGAAAATCAGTCTTCAATGCATTGAATTGAATATTTCTTAAAATAACTTTTTCTGTATATCTTAACACTGGTACCCATTTTATAATGTCATGAATGTTAACTGATACACAATGATTGGTTTATGAGGACTGGGTTAAAGAACAGTTGAGTAATCTGGACGTCCATAAGTCCATGGGTCCTGATGACATGCAAGCACAGGTGCTGAGGGAGCTGGCACAGGTCATTGCCAGATCACTGTCCACCATCTTCAGTAAGTCATGGCAGACAGGAAAGGTGCCTGGGGACTGGAGGAGGGTAAACATCACTTCAATCTTCAAAAAGGGTAAGAAGGACCCAGGCAAGTATAGACTGGTCAGCCTCACCTCCATCTCCAGAAACGTAGCATGGAACAACTTATCCTCGGCACTAATCCTTAAACAAGGACAAGGGTGTCATTAGGATCAGTCAACACGCTTTTACAAAGGGGAGGTCGTGTTTGACCAACCTGATAGCCTTTTATGAGGACATAACCAGGTGGATAGATGATGGTAGAGCAATGGATGTGGTTTGTCTTGATTTCAGTAAGGCATTTGACACTGTTTCCCACAGCATCCTTCTGGCTAAACTGAGCAGAGTGGTCTGGATGATCTGGTAGTGAGGTGGATTGGGAACTGGTTGAAGGAAAGAAGCCAGAGAGTTGTGGTCAATGGGATGAAGTCTAGTTGGAGGCCTGCAATTTGTGGGGTCTCACAGGGGTTGGTGCTGGGACCAGTTCTGTTCAACATATTCATCAAAGACCTGGATGAGGGCACAGAATGCACTGTCAGCAAGTTTGCTGATGACACCAAACTGGGTGGAGTGGCTGACACACCAGAAGGCTGTGCTGCCATCC
>JANHGL010021797.1:175614-187991 GCA_024611195.1 Ceyx melanurus | reverse complement strand
CCAGCTCTCTCAGCCTCTCCTCATAAGGGAGATGCTCCACTCCCTTCAGCATCTTGGTGCCCTGTGCTGGACTCTCTCCAGTAAATCTCTGTGTTTCCTCAACTGAGGTGCCCAGAACAGGACACGGTATTCCATCTCCAGGTCATTGATGCATACATGGTATACTATTGGACCCAGCACTGACACTTGGGGGACACCACTAGTCACAGGCCTCCAGACATTCTCTATCAACACTGTTTCCAGCACAAACACAGCCCCACACCGGATACTGAGAAGAAAATTAACTCTGTGACAGCTAAAACCACTACATAGCTATAATCCTTGTCATTTTTTAGTCATGGGGACAAGAATGACCTCTTCAAAACAGCCCACAGATAAAGAAGGTAGAACTCAGAACTAGAAGGGCAGAGAGACACTTCTGAGGGAATTTGTGGGAAGTATGACAAGTTGTTATACTAAAAATAAGCCCAAAGAACAGCAACCAACCAATGAACCCCAAAAAAACAAAAACCAAAAATCACAAAGAAAAACAAAATAAAACCAACCAGAGAAAAACATACAGAAAAACAAAACAAAACCCCAACCAAACCAAGTAAATTCCTCCTTACTAATAAAAGCAGCTCACATGTCTTTGCAGCACCTTGTCAGAAATTATGTTGCACCCTTCCTCCTTCTTTCTGGTCATCCTAACCTGTCTGATGCAGCATACCTGTGTTTTCTGTGCTGGAAACCAGGCACAGGATATGAAGAGCAATGGAGTTTCAGAAAGGCTGAAACTTTGAGACGGGGATCAAAGTCTAGCCATGTTCCTTAGCTGTTTCTTTTTTTTTTTTATTTTTTAAGATTCTTTTATACTAACCGTTTGGTCTTCATAAAACAACCAAAATGTTGTATGTATTAATATTCTTTGTGTGAAGCATCAAAAAACTTTCTGCTTCAGAGTCTGCTGTTGTTCTGAGTCTGTTCTTGTAATATATACAACATCTTCTCCTGTGTCTTATATTATTTAAATATAAACATTAAAAACGTTCAAAAGACTAATTGGAAAAATACATGTCTGAAAAAAAGTTTTCAATTCATTTGAAAGTGGACTGAGAGTAATACTATGTGTAATTAATTTATAAGATTTTAATAAATGAAGGACTTTCAGATGGTGATATTCTCTTTCACATTCTTAATTGCCTTGTTTATATATTTTTCACTTTAGGAAGGAAAGAAGTTCCCAGAGCTGAGCTCGTGCAGTATGATGAGAGTTTATGTGCCATACACAACTGCTGCTGGCCACCTTCCCTGCACAAATCAGATGACAATCTCAGAGTAATGTGGAAAGCAGTAAAGCTGATCAGTAGAACTTCGGTCAGCTGGTTTTACAATGTTGCTTTTAAATCCTTTATTGTTATGTATTAAAAAATAAAAAATAAAAAAATAAATTAAAAAAAACCACCAAAAAAAAACCCCAAACCAAACCAAAAAAAACCAAAAACAAAACCAAAAGGTTCTCTGAAGACAAACCTGACAGACAATGGCTTGGAGAATGGGTCAATAGTTTCAGAGATTTTGAAAGACATAAGTCTTGGAATTTATACACAGTCCTGGTATTTTGCCATCTCAATGGCACAGTAAAACTGCTTAAATAAAATGGAGTGGGGGCCATCAGCCACACCAGATGATTCATGTATGCTTCTGCCTCCACTCAACTCATATTTTAAACAACAACTTATTGAAGTTCATAATCAAATGCTTATACATTTTTCTTCATGGTATTTGTAAGCAATGGACCCTTTGTCTACAGTCTGTCTCATAAATATAAAGTGAACTGTTATTCCAAGTTGTATTAGATCTAGGTATAGGAGACCTTTGTTAAGCTAAAGGGTTTAAAATTCTCCCAGTTTTACTAATTTTCTTAGAACCCTGCAGTTAAATTTACATTGGCAAGTTCATAGATTGCTCTTTGCCAAAGGAAAACTAGTATGGAAACAGACATTTCACATACACATAGCAGATTAATATGTCTGATAAAGCAATCAAATAATAAGTTATCTTTAAAATATGTATGTTTTTACTGTGGGATAGTAAAGCTGAGGTAGTTTTAGCAGCAAGTCTTTTTAAGGAATTGGAGATGCAGAATCAAAATGTTTTCTACTGTTCCTCATTTTGTATTCTTGTCCTCTCTTCATACAACACAGATATCAAAATGCAGCTGTCTTGGTCTTTGTTCTCTTTTGAATTTTCCAACTTAATATGTCTCACACTTATCACAATCACTGTGCTTTACATTTGGGAAAACTGATTTTCCTAACCCTTTTTAGACTTTGTTAGAATCATGTAGAACTGTATTGTTGCAGAAATTGTTCTTATTGTAATTCAAAAGTGTACATATGAGACACATCAATTAATACCACACATATACATATTGAAAACAGCAGAAATCAAGGACTACCAATTAAATCTGTGCCAGACCTCAAGTGAGAACTAGAAGTGATCATACCATCTATCACTATGCAGATATTTTCTTTTTATTCAGGTTTTATTATAAAATAGAAGGATCAATAGAAGAACTGTCCAGAGGGCTTCACACTGTAAGACTGTAGACATTCTGAATCTCTAGTTTGTTAAAGGTTTCTTTACAGGTGAAGTGTAAATCAGAAGCAAAACTGATTCAAATATGGGATCTGCAAACAGATGTAACTTGTAACATGATGAGTTGCTTCAGTTGGAAGAAATTTCAGGCAGTTTGTACACAGGACATCTGGCATAAACGTGATGAGCCCACCTTGCAGGGTACTTGCAGCATCTGTTGTATATTTGAGCCCAGCAAGTTCAAGTTACCTAAGCACAGCACACTCACAGTGATCTACAGGGTGACTGTCTTGTGTTTTCACAAGAGGCCTGGCAACCTCCACCAGAACACGTGCAATGAGCACCTCTGCAATTTCTGAATGTCAGTCTAATCAGAGCCATTATTTTGAGTGGTGCAGCAAGTATTTACCCTGCACAAACATTATTTATCTTGAACAAACATATTTCCTCTAGCAGAAGTGGTAAGAGGCTAATATATCATTAGTCCCTACAATAAATCAGGCTGTAGATTCATGTATCCCAGTGTTGAGCTGGAGATGGCTCTGACTTTAGTTATTTAATGTTGTTCTCAGACTTCTGCCCTGTATTGTTCCATAAAGACTTGCTATGAAAGTGGGCAGTTGCCTCGTAATCAGGAAGAAGTTTTTCTTCATATCACTTTCTTGAATTGATCCACTTTTGTCTTGATGTAGATACACAAATATCTCTGTGCTTCTTTGATAATTACATTATAAGGTTATGTGTGAACTGTAGAACTATCTACCATTCAAATATGCATAATATAATCAGCATATCAAGAAACGGACTCATTATTTCCATAGTAAATACATTTTATAGTTAAATATAGTAGTGACAGAAACCGTTCAAATATCAGTGACTAATTCCATCATCAGTTCATGTTCTAGCAAAAATATTATAATATTTATATATACTAATTCTCCAGTCAGTCCTTACAGACCAGATATCACAGTTCTTTGTTAGATACTACCTGGCAATGTATTTATTTATTTTTTTTAAATCACTTTTCATGAAGAGTTTCCTTTGGGATTTTTTTGAGCTATACTGGAGAACAATAGGAATGTGTGTAGTAGTTATACATAGACCATTATGCCTGAGTAACTGAAGGATACTGTTAATTCTCTTGTTACAATTTTCATAGCAGCCATAGCTCACTTACCCACCTCAGGCAACTGCAGCATACTTTTGTGATTTCTCATTAGCGAGCACGTCTGCCTTCTGCCACAAACTGACTTACATTCCTCCCATCTGTTGCAAACTCAATTTAATTATCAATCACTTCTTCAAACGCAACAGCAAATACTTTTATGCACAGAGGGTCAGTCCTTTTCCCCAGTGTCAGAATTTTTGTGAGGTAATGTTCCCAGGTAAAATTTTCGTAACAGATTTGTTCAAAAGGTTTATTTCTGTACACATCATGTTTTTATTAATGGTGGGTTCTAGATCCAGTAAGATCAACCACTAATTCAAATGAAACAGTATTTTCATGAAGATTTATCTGATTATTCTTCTATTTGCATGTTTACAGAATGGAACGTTTCTTTGGACTAATTCTACAACTGTAATTAAGTTTTTAAAATTGCAATTATTACTGATATATTGCATGCTTCACAGCACTGTCAGTTATGAGAATTATCTAAGAGAGAAAAGCAAATAGAAATGAGATAACATTTTAAAATTGTTATTATTAAACTAAAAGAAAATTAACTACAACCCAACAATCAAGACATAATGGAAAAATAAAATACAACATTTAAACAAACTATAAAGGTATATGAAGAACAGAACAATTATTCTATTTATTGGGAAAATAAATTATCTCAAACTGAATTCTAATCTCTGTTCACTGATTACCACTCCTAAGAATCAAGAACAAAATTCTGAGCTGTGTGAAAAGAATCCTCATAATTCAGTCGTAGAATAGCCAATTTATATGATAATGGTTTTACATGTACTAACAACAATCTACAAAACAACACAAAACAGCTTTCATCCAATTTAAAATTGGAAATTTTGAAATTAGAAACCCAGAGAGAGAAGCCTACAAAAAAACAACTTTTCTGTCAGGACTATGGGGTACCCACATCAGAGTTACCTGTTCCTGAAGTGTACCCTGTGGAAAGGACCCAAACTGGAGCAGTTCTTGAAGAAGTGCAGCACACAGCAAGAACTTACGTTGGAGAAGGTTGTGTACCCCTGGGAGGGCTACCATGCTGTGGAAGAATATAAGGAGGAAGCATGAGGCATTATGGACTGACTGCAACCCCCCATTCCTCTTTTCTTTGCACTTCTTGAGGGGAGGAAATAAAAAAGTTGAGACTGGGAAGAAGGGAAGGGTGAGAAAAGGTGGTTTTAGTTCTGTTTTTATTTTTTACTATCTTGCTCTGTTATCAAATTATAATAAATTAATTTTCCTAAGTCCTGTGTGTTTTGCCCATAATTGTAATTGCTAAATGATCTACCTGTACTTACCTTGACCCACAAGCTTTGCTGTAGTATTTTCTCCTTCTATCCTGTTGAGGAAGGGAGTGACAAAGAAACTTTGTTGGCATCTGGCAGCACTAAGGTGAACTGATCACACTACATGTGAATAATATTTTCTGAAGAAAAATATCCCGTAATTGATTTGAGTGTGTCCTGGTTTGAGTGAGAACAGAACAAATTCTGTTCAACGATTTTACTTTTCAGCTCAGTTTTTCTAATTAACTGCAGTTTCTGAAGTCAGCATCATGTTTTCACAGGCAGTGTCTGCTCCTAGCAGTGATAACACCTCATGGTTAGTTATTGACGAGGACTGGAATGCAGAGCAAGGCCACTGCTGGATCTTGTGTACCACACTGGAGGGTGCAGAAAATGAAAGACCACACCTGCAGGGAGGAGTGGACAGGACAAGTGACCCCAAACTGACCAACGAGGTGTTCCAGCCCATAGATGTCATACCCAGTATATAAAAAAAGCTCTGGGATCTGGAAGGGTCTAAGATTTGTTCCTTGTGCACGTGCATTCTTTTATTCATTTTTCGTTAGTGTTTTTTTTTTCTCTTGGGGGCTCTCCTCAGAGCACCAAGAAGGCCTCCGTCTGTTCTGTCTTCAATCCCAATCGGTGTGTTCCTGAATCCAGGGCCAGAATCCAGCTCCTGAACACATCTCCCATCTGCTGCGGGGCCCAGTCTGGGACTCTCCCAGTGCCTGCTCCACAGCATCAGTGGTGACTGTGATGTAATTGCCAGCAGGGAGGTTGGGTTTTATAGTGGGTTTGTATATATTTGTATATATACCATTTATTATTATTATTTTCATTTTAATTAAAGCTGTTCCAGTTTCCTTTTCTAATTGCTAAGCCTCTCTCCCTTATTCCCCTTTTATTCCCCTTTGGGGAGGGAGTGGGGTTAAAAAAGAGCATCTGTTATTGGTCTAAGGGGTTGCCCTGACCCTAAACAGTGACAGAGTGTTATGCTTAATTTAAAGAAAATGAATCCTTGTTTCTGTTTGCTATTACTGAGAAGAAAGCCCTTCAATCTTACCTCCTTAAATGGTTCTTTATATGAAGCAGGATTTCAGTGACATCTGTATTGCCTTTTAGACCCTGATTCCCTCTAGCTGACCAAAATTCATTCAGTATGGGATGGCCCATGCTAGCTCTCTTTATACAAACACTCTTTTCTTTCTGGAAAATTTCAACTAACATAGTCCAAACTTTGACCAAACAAATAGTCTAGGTGATCCTGCTCTGGCAGGGGGGTCGGACTAGATGATCTTCTAGGTCCCTTCCAACCCCTAACATTCTGTGATTCTGTGTTGTCTTGGCCTCATTCGACTTTCTGACATCCCCTCCACTGCAATGTTCATAATCCTGCTTTTTGCAATTCCTGAGCTGTGTCAGATATTAAATATGACTAAGATATGGGAAAGATTAGTTACACTTGGGCCTACAGAGAGAGGGGGTTTGTCCTGGGCAGAGGAGGGTAAACCTCATGTAATTAATGCTCATATTACCTGTTTGAAACATGCTTTGCTGTGTACTGTTCTACTGCTTTGGAGAAAAGACAGGGAATCTGAAACATTAATGGATTTTTTTTTTATGCCATTCTTAATTTTCGTGTTATTTTACTATTCTCCATCTAATTTATTTGCCTTTGTTATGACCAGAACTACTGCAGCCCTTTCAATTTCTCTATTACATGTTTTTCAGATTGCTTTGTTTGAACATGCTCAAAACACAGGAACAGGTTAGTCTATGGTGATATTGTACCACATGCAAGAGTCAAAAACTATCCCCTGATTTATAGTGTGCAACTTTGCAGCTCTTTCACAAAATGTATACATGGTTTTCAGTTACCTTAGCTATCATTTTGGCAAATCTAAATTTAATCTAGAGAAATACTGCTGAAAACCATATCTTTATTTTCCAATACAGACCTTGAAATGTCTGTGTATTGCACCATCTGGCCTTTGTTTGTGGGTTTATGTAATAAAACGTTTTTAAAGACCACAAAGTAAATTATAATTAGTCTTTCTTTTTCTTTTTCTTTCTTTCTTTTCTTTCTTTCTTTCTTTCTTTCTTTCTTTCTTTCTTTCTTTCTTTCTTTCTATTTTAAACTTTAGTATAAATTAATTTAGGCTTAAATAGCTTTTTGGCACAATTTTAATATTTCTGTAAGTGATGACATTGAGTGTTGCAAACTGGCTGCATAATGCTGACACCAGCAAGTCCAAATGCCAGCCAATACTATACAAAGTAGTAGCTCTAGGACATGGATAGCAAATGAGCATGTACCTAATTAAAGTTCTCTTTTAGGATTAATCAGTTGACATTTTGCCACATAAATCAATAGCTGGGTTTTCCTCCCACCAAAAAGCCTCCTTTTTGCTGAGGAAGCTATTCACTCTTAGCTAGAAAGTCAATGTTTTAAGCAGATGATTGATTCGCCCTACATTTTATGCATTCAGATTCAAAATACAAGCAACAGATGGCTTTCTCTACAGTCCTAAACCTAGATTGTGTTGGTGTAATCCACTCAACACTGTTGGAATTCAATCCCTGTAAACTTAAATGATCTATGGATGTCTCTTCTATCCCATCTCAAATGTAACCTGTCCAATTTAGCAGGTATGATTTAAAATTGTTTAGACCTCCAAGATGAGTATGATAAGATGAGGAATATTCTGTCACTCTTAATAGCTACCATGACACTGAAGCAATGGGCAAAGCAACCTCACACTGGGTAGAACCTCATTAAGCATGACCAGAAGAAACCAGTCCGCTCTCCAGATTACAGCCTTCATCAGCTGGATCCTCCAATTAGTGCACATTACTTGGAGCTGTTACTTATTTGAATGGAAACTCTTGGGCTGGGCCTGAGAGGATTTGGTTTTTAATTAGGTAATTATAAATCCCTAATTATAGGCTGATTATCTTTCTAATATCTCTTCTTAACTTTGGCGCCAACTAGACCAGATGACTTGGATTTATCCTCATCCTTGAGGAGAATGAGATTTTTCTTCTAGAGATAAGAGTTGTTGTCTGTAGATCATGAGTGATTGGGTGTAAAGATTATTAGTATTTCTTAAGCCGCTTAGACATGGAATTAAGGTTCATTTTTTTAAATTGTATATAGTGAACATATTACAATATGCCTTCTATAGCTGAATCTGAATCTTTACAACAGCAATACCAAGATATGTAGGAATATTAGTACCTGTACATGCCAGATGTTACATTAAATAACATGATTTTTCTTTGTATAACATAGAATTTCACAAAATTAAATAAAAAGCTGTTATAATTTCATATATATACTTGAAATGTCCTACTGTCTACTGTCTCTTTAGTGAAATCTGGCACTAGGGAAAGATAAGAGACTGTATACTTGCTCAGGGAAACTACTCACAGGACCAGTTTGGTTTCAGGATTCAGCTAAATACTGAATGTCATCCCTGAAAATTAAAAAAAAAATACCAATTTTACCCCATTAACTGAGTTGAAGGGGTATCAAACCTACTTAAGAATCAGAGTGAATTCCAGGGAATAATCATGGGGGAAAAAAAAAAAAAAAAGAATTGTAAGAGGGCCTTAAAAAACAATATTAACAATTATTCCTTAGAAAAAGTGACCTAAATGAAAGAGAACTCACATTAAGCTTTTGGACTAAATAACCCTAAAATTAAATTAAGTTTTTATTTTTGGGTCACAAGTGCCATAGTTGCTTATATGAAAACTTGAAATATTTGTTTCGTTTTGAAAAGTTTTTTGGTTTTTTCTTCTGTTCAGGTTTAATATTTAAGCAAGAGCTGAAACCCCTGTGATTTGTCTTGGTAAGTGCTTTCTGATGCAAACCCGACGATTCTTTTGCTGTAGGATACAGAATGAAAATGAAGTTTTCAAGTCAGCACATAAAATGAAAAATACTGCAGAACCAGTTCACATGCACTGAGAATGTTATTTAATGTTTATGATCTCTCTTTGGAAGCTCATCCAAATCACCAGGAAATAATTCAAATGATAGGGTCAGATTTTTCTTTCAGCTCCCTTTGGATGCAATTGAATATGGGAATCAATTTGAGGGTAAGATCTGGGTAAAAGCTGCATTGCATTGGTGCATGCATATATAATTTTTATGAATATGGATAGAAAGCTATAGCTGTTTCATAGACAACCTAAAAAAAATCATGGATCCCCAAAATGAATTAATTCTGGGAGTAAGAGTTTTTAATAGTTAAGATACTTTTTAAGCTAATCTTGAGCTAATATTCTGGGTTCCTGAATTCTCCAAAACTCACTGACTTCTTAAAACCATCTGTAGATAAATGTTATGGTTAGAAAAGTAAACAGAAAATACCTTTATGCACCTGGATGAGTCTACATAGAATGGTTTGGGTTGGAAGGGACCTTTAAAGCTTGTCTAGTCCAAACATCACAAGGTACTTAAGGGGACACCAATTAAAAATCTACATTGCACTTGTAATTTTTCTTTCATACCTCTTGATGCACTGTTTTAGATTAGCATATTATTCTGCAGCACTCTTAGAACTCAATGACTGGATAGGTAGAATCTATATGCCTCATTTGTTATCATTATAGAATCATTTAAGTTGGAAAAAAACTTTAACTCCAGCTGGTAACCAAATCATGCATTTATGTTCATTGATATGAGTGGTGTAATATACATTGAACTATTTTAGACTTTTCTCTATAAAACTTCCCCCCCCCCCTCCAAATAAAAATTACTTTTAAACAGGAGGGCAAGTTTATAAATTAAATTTCTTCTGCTGTCCATCCTGCTACTCATCTTATGGTAGCCAAGAAGAAGGCCAATATTAAGATGATGCAAAATCTACTGCAGTTCTCATAAAATTACTAATTGCATTATATGTAAACTTGTTTTGTTTTGGGGTTTGATTATTTTTTTTTTGTCTCATTTATCAGGTTTGGACACACTTTCCTCTTGGGTAACCTACCTCTTACCAGGATGAAAAAGGCATTGTCCTCTGCTGAAGAATTATGTGATGAGGAAACCACTTTTGCAGACGACAAGCTTGTGGTCAATTTTCTCCCTGTGTACTGAGCAAAGAAAAAGCTGTTTGTAAAGAAGAATTTAAACCAGAGTTTTCATGAATCATTGTTTGCTGGACATTCCATGGAAATCTAAATTAAGGAAGACATCCTTCCACTTAGTTAGGGAAAACCACAGTTCATAATTCTTTCAGAAACACACAATGGAAAACTTTGTACTATTTAGATACTGAAAGCCAAACCAGATTAGATTAATAACTGGCTAGCCATATTTTATAATTCTCCAGGAAGTGCTTTTTATAAGAATTGGAGAGAAAAAAAAGTTTACTGCAGTAGAACTGATCAGGAATTTTTGGCTACATGCATTTTCATTGGAAAAGATTAATGTTCAGTATCTAACTTTTTATAGAAAAGGGAAGGCTTAGAAGGAATTACTTTCAAAAGGAGATTTCAGGCTTTATTACAATTATATGAAAACTTCAGAGATCAAGAGCCTGGCCAATGTCCCATAGTCCTGAGGCACAGGAAAACAGACTTCCAGTGTAAAACATGTATGACATGAAACATGAAGACAGATCTGCTGTATTCCAGGTGAATATCCTATCAAAAAGGTACATATTCAGTGTTCCTCATGCTCAAGTAAAGTTATTTTTACAATCTAAATCAAGTCCCAACAGAATTTCACAGCTGCTGCTCAATAAGAAGGTGATGTGACATTCACCTGAGATATGGGAAGCTGAGAAATATTTCCCTACTCCAAGAAGGCCAGGACAGTAACTTTCACTCTGCTGTTCCATAAAAAGAGAGGGAGGTAAACTAATTAATCAAACCATTATAATTATTAACTACTATTACTGGTATAACTGAAGTTGTTAACTATATCTTCCTGCAGTAAACTAGTTTTTCACCATTCTTACCACTTAGTTTATCCGGGAAATATTTTCTTTCTTTCTTTATTCTGTGAAGTTTGAAATGCAAAAAAGATTAACATAGTTGTCTGAGGGAAATATATTTACTGATATTAGCAAAATAAAACTAAGATCTGAAGGATTACGACCTGAGCATTTATGTTTCATTTACAACTAGATCTAGAAGCAAACTTTACAGAAGCTCCTTTATGACAAATTATAAAATCCCTCAAATTAGGAGTTTTTAAAATTTGAATCATTATTATAGCAATGCAATCGTGAGTCTTGGAATATTTTGAAACATAATAAAACCATTAAAAAATTTAACATATGTTTTTATTAATAGTCTTCAAATGTACTGATATTTTACTTGCTTGTGAACTTCATAGTCATCATCTGAATCAGAAACAGGTATTCAGGAAGGACTGTCAGGACATGAAAAAAGCCCCCACAAATGAATCCCATCATTATTAAATTTTGATGATTTATAATATTTTTTACTAACTCATCCTTTGTCTCCAATCTTTAGTATTGTTCTCTGAAATGGCATAACATTAAATTTCTGATAAATGTAGAAATGTTACTAGCTTTAGTACTTGAAGTCAGGAAAAGTTTGGACCTAATTTTCTTTTCATTGGATACATTGAGTTCATTCATGGCTATGACTAAAGCTTTGAAAAAACTCAAGTCCATATGGATGAGAAATTGCAATTTCATTACTCGGCTTCAAAAATACTGTACAACTCTAATTATTTTCCTCTGAATGTTCTTGCTTGGCAAAAGAGGTTAAGTATTGGACTGACAGTCCCTTATACTGAGTCAAGTGTAAAAATGGTATTATTACATTCACAGTGGTATTAGGATGTAACAGAAAAAAACATTTGCAAAGAAAATTAATTCAGCTGTTGCTACAGAGGGGGAAAATGAGGGCTTTGAGCAAGCCCTTTTTTAGTGCTCAAATAGAAGCTAGTTAAATACATACTGAGAATAATGACTCTATTTCAAACTTAACTGTGGTAGCCAATTAGCCAGTTGGGAAAAAAAAAAAGGGGAATTATTAATGGAGAGCAATATTAACAGAAAGAACGTGATAAGAGCTGTCATCTTTGCGAGCTGCAGATGGTGATGTAAGAGTTAGCTCCTGCAAAGCTACAATGCAGGGAACATAAAAACATTTGTATATGTTCATGATTTTGTGAGACATCATGCATGCTAATGCCAAAAGCCATTTTTGGTTTAAGTATTAAGAGTTTGAAGAAAGATTATTTTGAACAAGTTCCAAAGTCCTTCACTGACTGTGGGCTTATTTGAATAAATAAGTGTAGTCTTGCAGATTAAATATATATAAAATATAAAATA
>JANHGL010021797.1:152296-170626 GCA_024611195.1 Ceyx melanurus | reverse complement strand
TAATATTATATATATAACAGAAAAAAATATATTTGCCCCCAGTCCTTATTTTGCTATTTAAAGTGTAATTATCTGGTCCATCTTAAATCCTGCATTCACCATAATCTACACTCCCACATTTCAGAGAAATTACTGGGTTAATGTCTTTAGAAATTAAATTTGAGATCTACAGGAGTAGTAAAGGAGTAAACAGGAATAAAGTAAAGAGCAGACAATTACAGCAACAGGTAGGAATTATGAAGGGTTTGCCAGAAATACCAATCTCATGTGGAGACAAGAGGAATTACCGCAGGGTACATAGCCTCACATGAAGAAGAATGGAAGAAATAGTTCTTCTTTCCAGCAAAGAAGAGTGGAAGACAGAATATTTAAAAGAAAAAAATAAATTCAAATTATAACCCAGAACTGAACAAAGAGATCATCAAAGCTGCCAGCAGCCATGAGTTAGTGACTGCATGGGTTTAGGACCATGTCATTGTATCAGTCCTACACCTCTTTTAACCCTGAACACCCTTGTTATCCTCACACAATGTCCCTGTGGTCTCTGGAATTCATGTTTGTTTTCATGGCTAATAGGCATGGGTGAAGTAAACTCCACTTTGGTTTATGTTCACATCTTTCCACTTCACCAAGAGAATGCAAAATTACTAATGACAAAATTACTCCTATGACCTATATGTAGTTTACTGGAGTTTTTCAACTTGCTTTATGAACTAAGGATTTAGACATTATAGCTGCTTCTGGTAGGACAAAAGAATGAAGGTGGAGTTTCCCTCTGGAAATCATTGTACTCAGGGTCATCAGCCTTGACACAAAACCAAAGCAAAAAAAGTGGATGTTGGTGATATAGAAGACATGAGATGGGAGATGAGGCTAGCCTAGAAAATGACATTTTGGGGACAGGCTGAACTCCATTTGTACTTAGTTAATAGAGATCCACTCTAAACATGGCATTAGTGATGCTCAGAAATTCAAACTGCCAAAATGAATGCAAAATGCTCTTAACATACAGTTAGAACATTATTCTTAAAATTCAATTCAGCACACTATTACCTCACTAGTTACAGGATATTTTGAGGCTACACGTCTGTAAATAGTTATATTTGGTTCAAAGTGAGATATACAATGTATTTTGTGGTCCTTCTAGAACTTAAGCAGTATGTAATATTGTCTGTAAATGTCATTCAGTACAGAGAAGGTTATGTCTTTTCAATAACCACTGCAAAAACTTTAGGGAGTGTTTTGTTTCTCAAATAAAGTCTGAATTTTAAACCTAGAAAGTAATCCCTGTAGTGTTAACACTCTTCAGTTTGCTTTCTGTTAATTCAGGCAGCTTTGAGTAAAGCTTCAGCATGGAAAAGTCAGCTATTCTCTTAAATAGAAAGAAATACATAAAACAGATGAGAGAATCAGAAAAAGAGGGAAAATATGTTTAAATTGAAGGGGATAGAAATGCCTTTCTTGCATCAGCAATGGGTTTGGTTGCGAACTAAACCTGAATGGAGGATAAAACTACATCTACTTAGGACAGTGAGCTTTAAATGATCTAAATATCAAGACTACAAGTGGCAACCCACTGTGTTAATGCTTTGCCTGCCATATGTTTACACAGGTTCCTTATAACTTCACCACCAGTTAGGTGCAGACTTATATGAAGCAGTGTTAGTCATGTATTCTTACTTAGCCACAGAATACAAATTATTTGATAGGCAGTTCTTGCAGTGTCTGGGAAGAGGAAAATGCAATTGGGTTTCTCTCTCCCCTGTCCTGTCGTTTCCAGACTAAACTTATTTATTACATTTTCCCCTAATATTGTTTTGTTCAAAGTTTTGTTTTGTTTTATTTTGTTTTTTAATCTCTCTTTGCTATTTTTTACTCTATCCAAGTGGTCTACCTTGTACTTACAGCAGAGTAGTCAAAAATGGACTCCAGCTGAGTCCTTAGGTTTGCAAGATAAAGAGTAATTACCTCCTCTGTGTTACTTGCCCCAGCCTGTTACTTGTTAATAACATCACATTTTTTCACCTGGATTTAGTTTGTTATCCGCTCTAAGCCCCCTTCCTCAACTTTTTTTCTTTTTTTCTTTTTTTTCTAGCATGCTGCCTAGCTAGTTTTTCCTGATTTTCTGTTTGCATGTTTAGTTTCCTCTTTCAGCTGTTGCCTTTTTCTTCTCCCCTCATTTCATCATGTTCCTTTTGGGCCATTTCTCCCATTTGTCAGGATAAGTTTGAACAGCAACCATAGATTCCAGTGTCCTTTTAGCTCTGTGTGACTTGAAAATGGCATGGGTTGTCTCTGCATTGTCATTCATGTATTTATTGGAAGTGAGGAATAGAAGAGAGTGCTGCAGAAAAGCCTGTTTCTGAGAGAAATGTTGACAACTTCTCTTTGAGTATGTATTTTTTCAACCAGTTGTGCATTTATCATAGAGTCATTTGTTCCACATAATATGTCCTTTTTTGGCTTAGGAGAATTTTAAGTAAGGCAATGTAAAAAAGTGCTGACTAAATTGGAATATGATACTGCTTTCAGTTTATCTAGCAGACCTTTGCAAAAAGAAAGCAGGTAAATAACCTTTGCAAAAAGAAAGGAGGTAAATAAGTGTTTTTTAGCTAGCTGTAGCTGCTGCATAGTCTATTGGAACAGATACATATGATTCCTAAAAAGGATTCCCAATCCCTGTTTTTTTGGAAAGAAATTGTCAGAGTTCAAAACTGACCAGCAGTTCATCAACTAAACTTGAGATAATATGGGTTGACTGGCTTCCAGAACCCTCAGAAATTAGAAAGAAGAAAAAGAGCAAGAAAACAATTCAATAAATCAAGTCATGTGACATATTTCAGTGGCATAAGTAATATCAGATTATGCCTTGGATTTATTGATAAAGGAACTTCTTCAATTTTTCAAGGATATAAATGTTTCAGATGTTGTGAAAAGCAAAAGGACAAAGTAGCTGCAGGACTATTGTCCCACATTTTGACCAGATGCATTTTTAAACAGATTCTAATAAAGATGTTTGCATATTTACTCTCTGTGAATAAACCTTATTTTCTACATGGCAATAACAGAAATGAATGCAAGGGAAATTACTCACATATGTCAAGAAGGTAATGTGCCCCTTCACTTTCAAAGGGTTGGCATCAGTGTAAATTATTGCTTACAGGTGTTAAGTAACCTCTTTGATGTGTTTGGTTTTTTTTATTGGCTGCCTCACATTTCTTAGGAAGATAAAAAGCTACTGTAATAGAGCACTTATTTAATTAAAAAGAACTAAATATTTTCACAGTCAAGAAAAAGGTTTGGATGGGTGATTTTTGTTGAATGTGTTTGGGTCAAGTCTAAAACCATTTTATCAGGTCTTTTCTTCACATTTAATTTCCACATTGTTATTTGTATCACGTGCTTGAATGTAAACTTAGTTTGAATAAAAAGTATTACACTGAATTGGTTTTTTTTAACACAAATAGTCATATTTAGAAATTGCATAGGCACTTTCATATCATTTTAAGTACTTCATGCAACATAGTCCTTCAGATTTTCTGTTGTCCTAGATATTTTGATTTTTCAATGTTCAGTGGAAATGAAACTTTCAGACAAATGTAATACATATGGACAAATTCCAAGAAGACTCTTGCTGTGATATTCTCAAAGTGATCATCAAAAAGGCCCAATTAAAATAATTTTCTTTTCCTCCAAGTCCAAAATTAGCACATTTGAAAATGCAAAAGGTAAAAGCTACTTCTGTCTTGTTTAAGTACTAGCATTTTCTAATTAATTGCTTTCCTTTGTAGTGAAGTAAAGATAGATAAGAAAGTCACTTTATGAATTTAATATCTCCAAAATATATTTGCAACAATACCCATTTCTTCACAAGAAATTTTACAATGGAAAGCTATAACAAATTTATGCTTTTCTCTCACCTTTTCTAAGACAATATCCTCCTTCCCCCCCAAAAAAAGGGAAATACAAAGTCCTGCTGCTGGTTTTCCCTGCAATAAAGCACCCATACATAGTTTTTTCAACTGCTAGTATGACTTTAACAAATCACAATTAAATATTAACAGCCCATGGAGCAGCATGGAGGGCTCTGCAATCCTTTGAAGGCTTATTTGCCAATTAAACAAAGTCTGACATTAGAGTAAAGGTGGCAAGGATCCAAACCAGAGAAATGAAAGTCAACCACTTCAGTGGCATTCATTAGCTCAACAGACATTCTTTGTGTGGCCTGTTTCTTTACTACTGCCAAATCCACACCCTGTTCAGGAACTTACCCAGTCTCAGATAAGCTTATTATGGAAATAACACTTTGTCACCCTTTACAACTTGCTTCTTGTTAAATTATCTTTTATCTTCTTTGTAGTATTTGTCACCTCTCCTTGGGTGCCCCTTATGTGGCCAAATGGTATTGTGTTTGATTTCGAATAATCAGGTTCCAAAGGTCAATTGAAGTTAATTGGATAATATTTTAAAGATTCTCTCGTCAGTATCATCACACAAGTGTGGTTATGGAGAGACATTTGTGCATATACACCATACTGTTTTGTTTGGCAATGTGTGAACGTTTAAGTGCTCATTTGCGTCATCTGGTAATAGACACTAATGTGGGGAGAAGGAAAATTGGGATGGGAATTGTGTGGCCTGTAATTGGCCTTCCCAATTTTTTTATTTTTATTCTTTTTTTTTTTTTTTTTCCAATTCAAAACCTATGCTGAAGCAGTAGAAATTCTTAGTGTTGCCTCTGTGTACTGAGAATGTAAGAGGGAAAGAAGGAACCTTTCCACCAGTGCTAGCTGAAACCTAGGTGTTGGATGCTGGAGTAAGAGGCCTTCCTGAAGAGTGCATCATGAAAACCTTCAGACTGCACCCAAGCTTGTATACCCTTTTCTTCATGCTGAATTTTCAGTTACCTCTCTTTTTCAGAGTTGGTCTAGCTACCAGATGCGCCTGGAAGAATATCCACACAAAGTGGTTTTTGCTTTTGTGCTTCAAGATGTAGCAAGAAAGAGTGGCATTTGGTATCCTCACAAATTGTTCAAAGCAATAAAAGCAAAAGTGAGTCCTACCATCTCTACCAGATCAACACAAATCTCGGGCTATCCTGGAAGATGTATAGTGCTAGGATGGGGAAAGAAAGGAGAGCTGGGCTTGCTGCTCCTCGCAGAAGGTACAGAAGCAGCCCATATAATGGCTTTCTCCTGAAGTGCTCTTACTTCTGTGGCAATAGGTAGTGCTGCACAAACCCTGACTCCAGTGTTAGCACAAACACCAAGAGCCCTAGCCTGTGACAAAGCAGGCACCAGGGCTGTTTTCCTGCATCCATACTGCATATATATTTTGCTTATGCATACCTCTGCCTGTTGTTGAGATCTACATTTCAGTACAGTTGTCCAGCCTCACTGTGCTGCATGCACATGACATTTTCAGCATTGCAGTGATTTTTGGTTGGGTTTTTCTTTTTTTTTTTTCTTTTTTTTTTTTCCTCTGGGCTGAAACACTGCATTTATTTCACTCATCCTCCCACATGGACACAGGGAAACAAGATATCCATCAGTAAGTACCTACAAAAGACTAGAGAGCCAAGTGAAGAGAGAAAAGTAATTTCTTGTGCAGATGCTTACTTAAATGACCATCATATTTTGAATGGTTCTTTGTATTTGTCATATTCAAGATGGTGCCATAGTCTGTGTTGTTATAATATGTATCTGTTGGTTCCCAGGATTTATAATAACAGGAAACATTACTGCCACAGAAATTCAGATATTTTTTTCTGTATTCTGTATTTATTCATATATATACATCATGCATATTCACTGTAGTCACACAACTGCATTTTCCATAGACACATACAAATGTAGCTTTCACTGAAGAAAGAAAGAACAAGAATACCTCAGATTTGTATTTGTCTGTTTAGGCCCCAAAGGCAACACTGAAATATGTCTCATTCAACGATATCTCACATATACTTCAGTTTTTATTTCACTGGAAAATTCTGCACCTGAACTCATAGGAATATTCTCCTGCCTGAGATAGATACAGGAGAAAGGGAGATAAAAAATAAGAAAAGATCTTTTTTTTTCCTTGCTCCAATAATACTGGCTTCCTCTGAAGCTGCCAAACCAAGTGCCTCAGCAGGTGTCTATCTGCCTCCAAGTTGCTGGCGCTGCACAGATTTGCAGTAGTGAGGGGTTTTGCTTCTAATCTGCTGATTTTGACATCACCCTTAGTGTTCATTTAATGAGCCCACTGTCATAAATAGGATTACAGGCCCCAGAGGTCTAATTCTCAGCTCCTGAATACACTGAAGAGTAACAGTAACTATGGTAAATAATTGCCTCAAATCAAAATTACAGCTTTAAAATCTGAATGCCAGAGATGTTTGTTTGGTGATCTGTACAGTGGGAATCACTTGTCTTTATCTAGCTCCCAAAGGAACAAGATGGCACCCAGTGACCAAACACCAACATCACAAAGAATGTCTTTGCAAACACAGTTATAGAAGGCAGCACTAAAATAATTTGGAATCATCAGTGGTTTTGTGACAGGAACATGGTCGAACTGTGACTGTTCTGTTCCCTTTTGTTTTGCTTTTGGACTGGGGTAAAATTAAGATCTGATTCTCAAAGTACAGAGGTACCACACAACTCTCACAGAGTGTGATGGGAATTTAAAAAAAAAAATGCTTCAGGAAGCTAATATTTGTCAGGAGAGTTAAGGCTTGTTCTGTGCTTGTTTTATGACTCTAATTTTTAAATACTGCCTGATTACCAGGATGTCCACATGGGATATTTGGTCACCCGAATAACTGTAATAAATATTCTGCTTTTATGTTGCTATTTGCATGTAGATTTTAAATCACAGTTTGTAAAGGAGGCTATTTTATAAAAGGGGAAAGCCAGTGATTTGCTAATAACCTGAGGAAGTCAGTAGAAGACCATCTCTTATCTAGGGTCTTCAATTACATTGTCTTTTACAATCATCAGTCAATTTTCATCTGTTGTAAATTGACATTAGTGAATGCAATCTGCTTTAGGATGCATACATGCAAATTGCTCTGGCTTTTTCCTAATATTCATCAGCAATGCTACATCAGTGACATTTCTAGATGTGATTAACTCTCTATATCCCCAGATAGCAATGTGCATAAGTAAAATAGACGTAGCTATATATTTTAACACACACAAACATGCAGTCATGAACAGATAGATAAAAACACTTCTCACACAGGTATGCATATACATATACTGCAAGTAGCAGATAAAAATAAATATGTCATAGGGAGGATTTTTAGTTGAGCATGTATTGTGCTTGTCCTTTCAACATGACGAATTTCACGGTCATTTGCACACTACTACAAAACTGTTTTCTAGATGAGATTAAACACTGAAGATGCTTTTACAGATTCCATATAAGACCAGTTTCCTATGCTGAGCAGCAGAGTTAAACCAAAGAAGGCAGAAAGCAGTCAAGCAGGAGAGGGGAGAAATGCACTGTTAAGCAAAAGATGTGCAGCAAAGGAAAGAACAAACTGAAAGCTGCTTAGATTTACTGTAGCCATAATGTGTGTTCTGCTTATTTACATAAGGTCTATGTGATAATCTTTTCTGCTGTTCAGTAAGAATGGTTCTTACTGTAGTATCTGCCACAACACATGGTACTTTTGTTATCTCGGATATGCAGCCCTCTTATTAAAGAAACACACTAACCAATATGTAATGTGAACTTTTGACCATTCACAATGTTTGGAGATGAAGAATTTATTCCACCACTAGCAGATGCAAAGGGACAAGTTTCTGCAGATTGCTCTGTTTTATTTTAAGATTGCTAAATTAATTTATTTTTTTTAATCTGTTTGTTTGAAAATACAGGACTTTATTTTAATGCAGCTCTGAGCTAAAATACTGTACTCTATTACTTCCAAAACCAATATTTTTTCATTAGTATGCTGGACTCTCCTCTGGGTCTTAATTTCCATCAAACATTCTTTACACACCTTGGAAACTTAAATCCCTGTCTTAAATGTTCTCCAAGTGTCAGTCTGCTCTAGGTGATCCTATTCTGGCAGGAGGGCTGGACTTGAACTCTAGAGGACATTTTCAACCCCTACCATTCAGCGATTGTATGATTCTGTGAAATACAACTTAGGTGTTAGAAATTAGTTAGTCCATTGTTTGAAAATAAGGTTGGGACAAACAGAGCAGGGTATAGTTTAGAAGTTAGGTGCATTTTATCAACTATTCAAGGGAAAATGAAAGATTTTACTAGGGAAGATAACAGGGTAATTTTGTCACATATATGACAAAGCAATGGTGGGATATCCCTTGGAGATTTGAAACATTGCAAAATGGCACAAATTTAAGTGCTGAAAAGCACTCCACTCTCAGTTATGTGATAGTTAGTAACTCAACATGAAGAACACAAAATAGCTTAAAGTAAATGTTTAGTATTTAACCAGCCTGTACCCGGACTTGTCTTCAGCCCATGAGTCTGGCCTAGTAAGTATTATAAAACTGTGTTTTCCTCCTGGTGCCACTCTTCATGCTCTCTGTTGGGGACTAAATCTGCACACTTATTCTGGTATTTATTCTGGAAAAGTAACCAGACTAATTGCTTCATCAGCTAAGAATGTGACTTGGGTGACTTAGTCTAGGTGATCCTGCTCTGGCAGGAAGGTTGGACTAGATGATCTTCTAGGTCCCTTCCAACCCCTGACATTCTGTGATTCTGTGATTCTGTAATGTCTATGTACCACTACCCAAGATACCAAGAAAAAGCCAATATTCCTTCAATCTTGTCCATATCTGAACAGGCAAGTTTTCCCATGTTGAATCAACTTTAGTCTCTGACTTCACCCCTGGTAATATCCCTATAACCAGTATCTTCCCAGAAGCAAAAGGCTTGTGTCTTGCAAGATGCTTGGCGAGTGATGGGAGTAGGGAGTTGGCCACATCCTCTGGGTTTTGTTCTGTGTTAATTAAAACATTCTTGGCAAATGTTTTTCCTTTAATTCATCTTGCACTTGCCCAAGAATTCAAGTACAAGTGGCACAATATGAATGCCCTCAGCCATTGCTCTTAATCATGGCCCTGCTTCCAAATGAACAACAAAAATCAGAGCCAGAGTCCTATACTGTCATTCCTGGTTGGCGTGTGCTGTTGACTAGACAACTCTGAACACTTGAATTTCTTCAAAGGAATGTATAAAACTTCTCAAGGAGTACACTCCAAAGCATTGTTTTTTGATAATTTGTTTTTTTTTCTACTACTTCTACTACTGTTTCATTGGAGGCTATTCCAGCAGAAAGGACTGTCTGGGAAACAGTGTTTTCTTCCAGTTTCTCTGACTGAACTTGTTCTAACTAGTATAAGCAAGGGTGACTCTGGGTAGGCAGTGAAAACAGTTGGGGTTTTATTCAAACCTTTTTTTTCTACCCACAGTGTATAAAGTTCCCTGTTCTCTTCCTTCTCACCTCAGTTTACTTCAACTATAAAATGGAAGTGATAATTTCTGTTTTAAAATACTTACATCTGTCAATGGAAAGCACTGTAGAAGAACTAATTACTGTTATGCTTAAACATTCCAGCATTGTGATTAAGTGATTTTTATGCATTGATAATTATTATTCACTAGGGAAGAGTGGGCAACCGTCCATCAAACTTCTTGGCTGTGACTGAAATTTTAAGCTGGCAGAAATTTTGTGGTACAGTCATTGATAACCATGGTTATGAATAGCTCTGAAACAAAGCTGTGAAAGAATTCACAGCCTCTTCAGATTGACATTATTTATAGCACACACTAGGATGAGGTAAATTTCAGTCACGTACAGCTTGTTTGAAAGCAGAGTAAATTTTTATCAGTCTCCTGAATGCTAACAGATGAAAGACTGTGTTCAAATCTTTAGGCCTTGTACAGTAGATAGCATAGTGAGAGCTAATTGGTGCTGCCAGCATTCAGTGTCGAGGTTAACATGAAATAAAACTGTTTTACAAAATTATTTATTGTTTTGTACAGATGGATTTGATTTGTAGCTTGGAATTTTCACAAAGCATCTGTAGTACCCAGAGGAAAATAGAAGGAGTAAAATAAATAGAAGCATAATAGGTACATAGCATGGTTTTAGAAACATATCCACTTCAGAAAGCTTCACTTTAAGTACAGCTTCTGAAATCCTTATTTGGCATTCCTTCATACTAAATCAATGTTGAGCAAGGGCTGTTGATTTTGCTGATAATTAGATAAGAGCAGATTGTTCCAGGCATAAATGGAATTGAGTCTCACTTACAACTTCTTCCTTTTGTGCTAATAGGATTTTTTAAGAGTGAAGATCTCAGTAAACCAGGAATTGCCAAGGAGTAGTCTGTCTTGGTCTGACTACATATGGCTAAAATAGGCACCATGTCCTGCTACCCTGAATAACCATGCACATAAACACTGCTGTCCATTACTGTGGCATGACAGCATCAGAGCTCCCATGCTATCCTGAAAGCCCCTTTGTTGACCTTTAATGTCTTGTGGCAGAATAACTCCTTTGAAAGTCTCTTTGTACAAAAGCAGAATCTTTTGTTCCCAGGATGAAAAATCCAGATCAACTGCTGATGTCTGCAGCATCCAAAGCAGGTATTGCATGTTGGTGTGAAGACCAGCAGAAAGACAAAACACTTCTTGCAAACCAATGTTTCTGCAATGAGGAGTGAAGCTGGCTTCAGTATGCCTACATTCACAGTGAAGGAATGCCAATATATATTGCATAACATTTTACAAATGTACAGAATTGTAACTTTCTGTGAAATATATAATGAATGACTCAGGGCTTGACTTAGCTGTTGTAACACAAAGCACCTTGTTCTTGAAAACTTGGGACTTCATCACTCCAATGGTGTTGAAATTACTGCATAAAGTATCTAAGTTCCTTAGATATTGAAGAGGGAGACTTGGATGCCTAAAAAGAGGATTTACCATCCTAGCACATAGAATGGAGTGGAGTCTCAGCTAGCAAACAGAAAATGCCTGAGAGGAAAAAGCTTTTTATTCACCTTCTCACCCCACCTTGCCCACTGGCATCTCTGTGGTAGGTACTTATGTGAAACAAGGATTGAGAGCCAAAAGCTCTTTACAGATTCCAGGCACCAGGTTCATATATTTCCATAGAAATGACTGGCTCACTTTCTTTGAAAATAAGCAGTTAAGTTCATCCTACTCTTTCCAAACTATTCTAATGGTTAAAACATTTACCTCCTCAGCCTAAAGCATTCAGATCCAGCAGATAATGGTTAAGCATTGGGGTGAAGGGAGCTTTGCTTGCCATTTCTCCACTTGCATCTGCACCACTCTGCATTGTGGGGTAGAAGGCCCTGTGATGGGAACTGCTTTTATAAGCTCACTCATAGAGGACAAGATCTGAGCAGAGTTGAAAGCCCAAGGCTTCCTTCTTCATCAGGAATGCCCTATCCACAACCTTTAGCCTCTTGTACATTGATGCCCTATCTGATTCACATGGCTATTAAAGATGGGCAGCATGTCACTTAGGTGAACTTAGATATATTATTGCTGTCCTTTATGTGTGAGCATTTATCATTCATACCTCTAACAAGAGTTGAGGGATTCACATTGAGAGAAGAATTAAAGTTTTTCCCAGTGAATGACATCAGTGCAGCCCTTGGCACGTTTTCACAAATAACTTTTCTGTGCCACTTAGCAGTACAGTATAGAGAAATTAGGGTAAGCTTTAACTCCTGGAGTTTAGCTGGCTGCCCTCAAGACTCCTTGGAAATGAGATGGATAATCCATCTTATGAAAGAGTGCATGAAATAATAGCTGCTATAGGCAGTGAAGTTATAAAAGTTATTTATTTCCCTCATAATAACCCTAGTTGATTGGGGGGAAAAAAGAAAAAAAAAATAATCAACACCACAACTGAAAAAAAACCCCCAACTCTGTGCAATAAAATGATCACATTGTGCATTACTGTAATTGCATTTAACATGTAGACACTCATATGCATTTACTGTTTTGCTGGGAGGTTTTGAATAACCTGAGCTAATTATAGGACAATATTTTCCAAGTTACAAAGGTTAAATTGTACGCACTGCTAATGAGGTACTATTCCTGGCTATTAAACTGAAAGAAGAAGGGTCTGTTTAATTATACAGTATGCAAAAAAAGCACAATCATCTTGTAATGTAGCAGCTCTCATCTGGATTATTATTTTTGTGCACAATTATGAACACTGCCTGGAACATTATTTAATTGTTCAACATTCATGTCACTGTAGTTATTCTACAGAATAATATGGACACAAGAGGTCAGTCTTCTTTTTATTTCACCAATAATATTTCATATCTACTAGACATATTCTGTACTTTATCAGAAATAGAAAATAACAAAATGTAAAGGAGGTGGGAAAGACAGGAGGAACTCTTAAACTTGTCTTCTAATACCCCTGTAAGTTTTCATGTGGTCATTTAAAATATTGATTTTTTTTCACTGTAAAGAGCTATGAAGCAGCTAGCAATTCTCAGAAACTCATGAGATGAACTAAAAAGAAAATTACATTATTTTCCTCATTCTACCTCAGTTACAAAGCTATTTATAGTATAGGTTGCTCTTCCAGAGTGACTTGTTCAGTAAAGTCTCATATTTCTAAAAAAAAAAAAAAAAAAAGGATATGTGAACAATTTTGATAACTAATTCCTGGAAATATTCCAATAGCTTCTTGGATGTCACTTGAAAGAATGTTGTGCTTTATTACACAGCAATAACATGACTTTGGTTAATCCTTTACCTTCCTTGAGCTGTTGGGAGTCATGAGGTGTACGGTACTGGCTGTACCCACTGCCAAGCTGCTGTGCATAGCAAGGTTAGCTGTGATGGACACATGAGGAAACAGACATGAGCCACGGAAGGGAATAAGGTGCAGGGAAGCAATCTCTGTAGTTTGGCTGATAAGCACATACCACATGGTTAAAAGAAAGGCAAAGTAACTTGGAAGTTTCAGAGCACATCACTGTAGAGTCTCTGGCAAACTGCTTGGGACTTCTTGCTGTGGCAGCATTGGAGATGTTTATGCCCACGGGTTTAAGAACTAGTTTGTGAAGTTAATTGCATACCTAATAGAGGCCTTTCTTGAACTTCTTGAACATACTGAACTTCTGTGAAATAAGCAAAGCTTTTGACTTGAGGGAAGCTGTACACATCCCACAGTAGATCAAAGACAGGGTAAAGTATATACATTATGGCTGTACTGGGGCATTATATATCACTTCAAGAGAGTGGAGTATCTTAACTCTTTATCTCCTGGATTTAGAAATCGAGGTTTTACTAAACTAGATGTTGTGAAATTTCGCAAATAATTACCAGCTGTCATTAGCTCCCAGTTCACAACTTTGTGTCAGAATTTCCTTGACTTTATAATAGAGAATGCAAATATAAAATTTGTTTTCAATTAATTCATGGGCCTTACAATTTGAATCACTATTCTAAGCAGATATAACTGGAAGACTCTGTTTATCTTATTGGAGAGGAACAGAGAAAATGGCCATAAGTTCATGTAAGTAGTTGCTCACATACATGCTGGAATTATAAGATGTTGTGACTGTTCCATTAGCTGGAAGTCTAGCATGTGAAAGAGAACCGATGTATTCCTGTCTTTCCTAAAACATACAGATACACATCTTTCTCCCAATATTTTCTATCTGATTTCATTGATTTCTTATCTTATTGCCATTAATTACCATTTTAGAAGCTACTGTCATAAAATATTTGCTCATTAATGTCTGAGGCTGTCCACATTTGTCATTTGCAGCAGTTGACTACTGACTGGTCACTTGGAGGTGGGGTAACTCTTTGGTTATCTTGTCTGAACCCATATATTAAGAAAGAAAAAAACGACCCTAAAAATCTTGGCATATGAACATGCATATGAGATAATGTTGCTTTAGATTAGCAAGCCTACATGTTCATGGGGAGAATGCAAGAAAAGCTACCCCTCACTAGGTTCAGTCCAGACTTTCCAAAAAACCACTTTATGCAAGGGAAAAGGAGGTTGCCTAGGATTTCCTGGTATTCTCATTGGAAAAAAAATTATATAGTTATATATATATCATATTATGGAAGAACAAGAAATGGAACAAGTTGCAACACAATCCTCATATCCTTTTAATTACACAGGAGAGGAGAATACATAGCAAATATTTTCACTCAAAATGCTTTTGCTTATTCTCTTTCCCACCTATGTAATTTTCTTTATTGCTTCTCACCTTGTTTTTAATTTCTCCCAGTCTGTTCCTGCTGTTTGAACTGTCTTATATCATCTTGCATGACTTTCTCATAATCTATCCCACAGGTCTGCATCCTCTTGTGTCATACCCATTTTTAAAGCATTTACATGTGGATTGTAGTTTCTTTTTTGTACATAATTTGGGCAATTTTGTGCTTTACAGTGATTCCCCTGAGAATTAAAAATACAACAAGAAAAAAGCTTTACTAGAGACATAGAATATGTTTACATTGAGCAAATGGGATGATTAAACCTAATGTCTGTCTGTAGAGAAAAACAATACCAAGTACCTGATGCCAGCAATGAATGATTTTCAGGGTAGTTACTCTAGGGTCCCTTTAAGTACTGGAAGGCCGCTGTAAGGTCTCCTTGGAGCCTCCTCATCTCGAGGATGAACAACAACTCTCACAGCCTGTCCTCATGGGAGATGTGCTCCAGCCCCTTCATCTTATTCATGTCCCTCTGCTTGAGCAGGTGCATGTCCCCAGCAGGTACTGGGCACCCCAGAGCTGTACTCCAGGTGGGGTCCCATTAGAGCAGAGTAGAGATGGAGAATCATGACCCTTAACCTGATGACCACTGTTCTCTTGATGCAGCCCAGGATGCAATTAGCTTTCTGGACTGTGAGCCCATGTTGACAGCTCATATTCAGCCTTTCATCCACCAGCATCCCTAAGTCCTCCTCAAGACTGCTCTCAAACCACTCATCACTCAGCCTGTGTTTGTGCTTGGGATTGCTCCACCCCAGGTTCAGGACCTTGCACTTGGCCTTGTTGATCTT
The DNA here is from genome assembly GCA_024611195.1 of Ceyx melanurus. Lineage (NCBI taxonomy): Eukaryota > Metazoa > Chordata > Aves > Coraciiformes > Alcedinidae > Ceyx > Ceyx melanurus. Next base: position 155,573 of record JANHGL010021797.1, on the reverse strand, counting down.
CATGAGAATTTCACTGGCCCATCTCTCAAGCCTGTCAAAGTCCCTATGGATGGCATACCTTCCTTCCATTGTGTAGATAACACTACACAGCTTGATGTTGTCTACAAGTGTGCTGATGATGCATTCAATCCCATTGTCCACATCACCAACAAAGATTTTAAATAGCACCAGTCTCACAATACAAACCCTCAAGGAACACTACTTGTCACTGGTCTCCACTTGGACATTGAGCTAGTGACTGCAACTCTTGAGTATGTCTTCCATTCCTTTCTTTACAAAACAATTCTTAGTTTAATTTAGCTTCGTTTTGTTTTATTTTTGCATTTCTTGTGGAATTTCTGCTCATTCTTAATATATTCTGTGATTTGATAAAGCCAAAGTTTAAAATATTGGAAGTTAGTCTTTTGTGCCTGGGACAGGAGCACTTTGTAGATTTCGTATCTTTAATAGAAGGAATTCCCAAGTTTACACTACAATGAAGTCTATGCTCAATACAGATGTCTTTGTTAATTAGATAACTTAGTTCGATATTTTGAAATTGAGAACCTGAATTATCACCATACCCAAAAGTATCTTTCCATGTCATTTAAATGAATCAGACCAGGATTATCTATTATTCAACAATTTTCAGCTAATATATCTGAAGATCATAAACTTTCAAAAAGTAAGGCTAAAATAATCTTACTGTTTTCTTTGTCCACATTGTTGTTTTTAACACCATTTATCTTCCTCACTATATTTGGAAAGAGAAGTCACTCATTATACAATTCCAAACAGTATTAATGACTTTATAAATTATTCAGGTTCATAATTAGGTTTAGAAGGCACAAAACTTGTGCTACTGCTACTGCTCTTTCCAGGAATGATGCTGAGGCAGGCAGGCTTTACTGTCTTCTAATTATACATGGCTGTATTCATATTTCATTGTTCTACTTTAAAGTCAATATTAAGAATATGAATATGTTGATCTAACAATTCCTGCTGTAGTTACATGTTTCTTGAGCAATGCATACACTTGAATACTTCTGTTTCAGTCATGTTTCTTATTTAACAATGCCTTTCTTGTCCTATAATATTTGGTGTCAGTTGTTTTTCAGTATTTCGTGTTCCTCCACTGGATTCTACTTTCTTTTTTTTTCTTAAATTCTATTATTTTCTACTGATCACACCGGTTACTCAAGTAGAGAAGTCATTTTGCTCATGTTATTGCCTCATATGAGTACTTTTCCAGAATTATTAATAGTGCAGGGTTTGTTTTTTGATTGGGGTTAGGTTTTTTGGGGAGGGTGGGGTTTTTTTGTTTTGTTTTGGGTTTTTTTTTAATTATTTTTTTTCCTGCCTGATTTTTGTCATTATAAAGAAACCTAACATTGACCAGATCTCACTGAGATGTAGTTTCTAGTCCATTTGAAAACCATGCAGATAGAGGGCATGACAGGGAGGCTATAGAAAATTTAGCTCCTAATTTGAAGGAAGATAAGACCATGGCAAAACCTGAAGCTGCCCAAATATACACTATGAGTTGTGACATGAGCTAAATACAATCCTTGCTCCTAGTCTACACGTTGTGGAGGGGGTGTGGGGAGGATTGGCTCTCTGTGAGAGAACAATGTTCCCTATGCCAGATGACCGCCCTGAACAGAGGGACTACCCTATTGGCAGACTTGCTGACCTGAAGAAGCTGTTCCTGCTCAGCACTGCTCAGTGACCTTGTGGATCAGAGAATCTGGACATACAAGATACTCAACCTAAATGGCTGTTTGCTTCATACTGTCCTTCAGTACACATGCTCCAAAATACAACACACAGAGCAACGTTAGAGAAGAAAAAATACATCAGATGCTAGGGGCACAATCTGCCACTGCAGCCAGTCTAATGTCCAGAGTATGGGTTCATATATTAACTTTTCCTCTGCTTCATTCAGTGGTAAAATACAAGTAGCTACTATGGCAACATTGCATGGTACATTTGTTATCTCTGAATGAGAATGTGTTGAAGGAAGTAGCAGATCAGTATGCCATGTGTGCTTTCATTTTCTGGAATGTTTTCAGGGGAAAACATCTGTTCAGATATTTTTCCTGGGATTATGGCTTTATTTAAAAAAAAATGTGAAGAGGAAGAGCTGCAGTTCTCTGTCTCTCTTTGCTGTATTATCCTATAAAATTAGATTTTAAATTTTTTTTCTAAGAAAATGTAGCTTTTGTATCCTATACTCTTCTGTTTTCCCTGAGTGGAATCTATTATTTAGTTCTTTAGTAGTTCTTTGAATGAGTAAAAAGTTAAGCATTTATTTTAATGCTTATGTAGGGATATTGTGGGTAGGTGGGAATGGAAGTTATGACTGGGAGGTTAGCCAAGATCTTTCCATACTAGCTGGAAACATTATTTTAAGGTGTGAAAATTTTTACATACATACTTATAACGCTTCATAGAAAATATAATCTGTGGTTAAAGTATTGACCTGGAATTCAAATATATATTCCACACTTGGCATGGCTACTGTGTCATCTGTGTCATCTGGGTGTTATCTGTGATGCTAGGCATATTCTTTGCTATTTGTATGGTTCAGACATTCTCCATATGATATCCACATTCTTGGGTTTGGATGTTAAACTCCCTGGATTCCTTTCACTTAACTTCAGACATCTGCAGTATAGACATTTACATCTGAACATGATGTCTAGACTTCCTTCATAGTCAATGGAAAAATGTAGAGACTTAGGATGCCATTCATCTGGACAGTTTTAGATATCTAGTTTGGACTGAGATAAATTGCATCCCAAAAGTGCCTTTTTCTAATCGTTACTCACAGGCAGAAATGCAGATTGCATATGTCAAAATTTAGGCAAATCAATCCTAACTTTGCAAGTACTATCTGTTTATAAGTATTAGTAAAGCATCTTCACTGATGTCCCCCTTTGTCATGGCTTTGGTTTCTGTGTGATATCTGAACACAAGCTACAATCAAAAAGTAAACTGTAGGAGGCCTCAGTGTTCTTTCTTTCTTAGAGATCAAGGCAAATTTCAGTCAAACAGGCTCACAGAAGAGAAAACTGGTGGAGACAACGAAAGAAAAAAAAAATGTTGGCCAGAATCCCAGGCATTAAATTTTCTAAATACTAAAAAATTACTAAAAAATAATAAAATGTTTTTAGAACTTATTGTTTGAAATAATATATGTGGCACTGGTAAAGCATTTTAAAAGAGAGAGAGAAAGAAAAAGAAAGAAAGAAAGAAAGAAAGAAAGAAAGAAAGAAAGAAAGAAAGAAAGAAAGAA
>JANHGL010021797.1:119900-134496 GCA_024611195.1 Ceyx melanurus | reverse complement strand
ATGCATATTGCTACTATCTAAACATGTATACAGGAGATTTTATTGCTGATGCTTGAGAGAGACACAGAGCAAAAATGGAATACACCCACAGAAATGGAATTAACACCTTCCACATCACACGTATTTCATGTACCAGCTAACATCTTTTTTTTTTCTGCCTATGCAAATCTAAAAACAAGATATGTAACCCTTGTGCTAGCTAGTACTGGTGGCCCCCAGCACTGTATTTACTTTCACAATCTCATCTTAAGAATACACACACTCTGTTACAGGAAGTGAAAAAGGAAAAAACCAAACCAAAACCAGAAATAAACCACAAACAATCAAACAACTAGATTTTATTTTCCTAAGTGTTTCTTCCCAACACTTGTATATATTGAAAAGAACTAGACTGAAAAGAAAGAACTGAAACAAAAAAACGATGTGCTGCTTATATTTATTTATACAGTTAAGAAACCTCAAAATAGATTCACAAGGAATCCATTTGATACCAATCCTATCAGTACCTCCTTGAAGCCCTAGTGTATCTGTCAAAGTGGGTAACCCTGGTAACTCAAGAGCCATTCTCCACACTCATCTTAGCTATCACTCTCAGCTGTTTCTCTTGCAGGTTCCTTGTTGTCCTAAATGTGGATTTGGAGTCTTCAGACCTCTAGGCCTTTATACCCTTAGCTTAAAAATACACATTATCCCTTCTACATGCTTATCAGTCCAACAAAATCCTCTGGTTGCTGCTAATTCTAAAAAAAAATGAGAGATATTAATTAAGAATAAATTACTGTTGCTTTCCTCTCTTCCATGGGAAACAAAGTTTTCTTCTTCACTCAGAGCTGTTGGGCTCGTGCTGGATCTGAGCCTTGCCTACACTGTGTTTCTGTGCACAGATAGACAATGAAGATACTTTCATATGGGTTTCAAACTAGCTGAGGCTCTCCCTTAAGCTTTCCTTGTACTTTCAGGGTATTGAAGGGATTGTATTGTGTGTCAAAATGAGACCCAAGGACTAAGATGTGAAACTAATTTTGAAAACCTGACAGACCAAGTCATTTCTCCACAAACTGTAAGCAGTCGTACATTTGAAAGAGCTCTTCATTTAAGTAGCTGTCATTTCACTTAGTACATTTTAGACATGTAGCTGAAGAAGAAGAAAGAATTTAATTAATTTTTCAAATCATCTTTGGTTTTTTAAGGTCTTTCAGTGATTTGGGCCTTTGAAGCCAGGGAGGGAAGATGGAGAGACAGAAGAGATGATGGAAGGATGACATACTTTTGCCTCAGTTCAACCTTTTCACTATTGCCACACAGTCATTGAAATTGTATTCAAAATGTAAAGCATCCTTCAGGCATTCAAAAGGCTGTTACTAGTGAGGAGCCATCTCTCTGTATGGTCTCTGCTCTGAGGCAGGTATGGATTCTTATTAATTTTAAAATATTTATTTTGTGAGGGATTTTTTGTTTGGTTTGGTTTGGTTGTTTTGTTTTGTTTTTTTCAGAATTCTTTCAATCTAGAGCAGGCTTTACTAAAATATTTTGTGGACAGGAAGAAGAGGGAGTAGAGAGCATCAAGCTTTCAAAATGACATGTGGACAAGGAAAGGACTTAGCTTACCAGTGCAGCTAGTTCTGTAGCCAAAAGGAGAAATACTGACATAAAGGATCTCTTTCCTTGCAGGCCTGAGGCCCTGGAAATATGCTAGGAATGCTGCTCTCCTTCCAGAGGAGCTGATTCAGTTTCACTTGTGGAGATTTCGTTCCCACTGTCATCACTCTTGCAGTGACAGTTGCTATAGTGAGTGAGAAAGTGCCTTGCCTGGTTTTGGGTCCTAACACAAAAGGCTGCCTGTCTCCTCTGCAATTTGGCAGGAGAGCCTTTAGTGCAGGATGATGTGAAGCTGTGCACTTACTTGCTGCAGACCTCACTGGAAGTTACCAGCACATTCCTGGAGAGAGCAAACAAGTACAAGCAGTGTTGACTGGCCGTTTTCCTTAGAGGAAACCTACCACAATATCTGCACTTGACCCAAGTGTTTTGCCAGCTGTTCCCTCAGCACTTTATAGACTCCACACCTGTTTGGCAAAAAGAGGAAATATTCATTCATTTGAACAAAGCATAAAATGACTCAGCTGGCCACCAAAGGTCCCTTTGCATGAAACCTGACCCATATTTAAGAAGTCAGAAGTAAACAACAGACCTTTGGATGTAATAGAGTAAAAGACTGCACTGCACTTTTGGGGGAATCCCAGCTCCCAAAACAGAATTGAGGACACTTTATTTGACAACATGAATCTCCCTTCACAGAAAGAAACCTAAAAATAAATCAATAAATACAAATTTAAAAGCTAATCTAAAAATATACAGATTTTAAAAGGGGCTGCTGAAATGTTCCCATTTAGCACTAGGTAAGGATACAGGTTTCCTCTCTGATGTGATGTTAGATGCATCCCTCCACTCAGGAGCCAAAAAGTGCAGGAATTTACTCCAAAAGATATAGAAAGAATTTTTATTTTATGCAAGTGATTAGTACTTTTCCTTTCAAAATACAATACACTAGCCCTGTGCAACTTAGAGACCACCCCACCTATCAAGAAACCCCAGTTTCTATCTAAAGAAGAGTCAAACCTGTGTTCTCCCAGGGCCAGAGTAGCATAACAACCAAAACACAGGTTTCCCATGGGGGTAAATTGGGGTACTTCCTTAAAGGAAAAGACCAGTCATTTACCTGTAACACTGTGGTAAATGGTGAGATGAACAGATGTAAACATTCTGAGATGGGCAGCAAACCTGGAATGAAAAAGCTGGTAGTTCTTTTCCCAGTAGAAATTAAAGGGTTGGCCACCACTGCTTTTTCTGAGTCTGCATCTTAATATTCTCAGAGAATGCCTCCATAGTAAGAATTTCAGTGAACTTAAGCTAAAGAATACGTTTTCTGGCTTCTGAAAAGACACAGGTGCCAGCCCTGAGTCAGATACTCAAACCTGATGTGTTGAAGCATTTCTAAGTACACAACAAATGCAATTTCAAGTAAGTCAGATTTGTTGTTGCTGTTGTTGTTACAAAGTGAAATGCTATTACTATTTATCTAACTGTTGATTTGGGCAACAACTAGACAAAGGGGTTATTATTTTCCAAGTGGAGAGTTCATTGAAATGAGCTTGAAAACCACTTTAACATCTTTATTTGCAAATCGAGTCTCGTCAAGCATGACTCATTTTGGAACACCTATCAAAGGTGCTTCTGAAATTATTCTACTTTTCTGGTTTTGTGTACATTGCTTTATAGAAAAAAAAAAATAATTTTTTTTAAAGTAGAAATAATAGAAGAAAGATACACCTGTTTACAAATACCTGACCCAAAATGGAATATAAGACTGGCCTCATGCTTCAAGTCATTGAACTGTTATTCAGGACTGACCTGTAACGAGTCATTTGTTCTGTCTCTACCCTGTTTCCATAGTGAAGATCTGTTTTTCTTCTCCAGCTATTTAATCAGTAAGCTCTTCAAGAGAGTTTGTTTTACTTTGTGCCTTTGTATCTATTTTACAGCAGAGTCTTTTTCTTGAAAGAGCATCCAAGCACCACTCCAATATGAAGATAGATATAAAAACAGAATATAAACATACACATGGAGAAAAAAAAATTTGGGAACAGCAGTTTGTATTTTGAAAAAACAAGTTTTCTACTGATTTTTTTTTTTTTTTTGAGATGTTGCTTTAGATATATAAATCAGATATTGCAGAATACACTTGCACACATCTCAGATTCCTCCAGTCTTAAAAGAACACTAAATAATCTGGAAGGATGATCTAATGTCATCCTCATTTGATGACAGTTTATCATAGGCTATATTCCCTGAAAGCATCATTATTGGAGATACTATTATTACTGCTTTAGAAATTAAATTATCTCCAAGAAGGAGCTATACATATGAAATGGCATCAAATCTCCTTTATCTTCAGCAGAATTTATGTAATAAATTATCACAAGGACCCAAATTAGAACGTCAAAAGAATTTGATAGTGGAAAACAAAGGAAGTACATGAACCTCCCTTAGGACAAATTTGATAGTTCATATGTGCATGTCAATTAGTCTCCTTAACATATAACAATCAAACCCCAGATCCTTAGCTGGTGTAAGACCCTTTGGAACTAGATGACATTTGGAGGTCCCTTCCAGCCCTAAACATTCTATGATTCTATGAAAGGTTATAACTTCTGACTGTATTTACCGTGTAGCAAGTCTTCTGCAAATGTATCATCTAAAAGGAACTGCATTTAATATTTTATTAATAAAATCAAAACTCAAATAAAAATTTTACTTCATGTGCAAATAACATTAAAATTGGCAACTTTCCTATTTCCTCACTGTTTCATGGTTAGTCAAGTGGAAATTATGCAAAAAATATGGTATTTATGGGAGCAAGAAAGAATGAGATTGGCATCCTGGCATACATTTTTTTAATATCTGCTATCATCAATCAGAACAGAACATGCTGTTGAATAGGCAGGACTTGTAAATCTTGTTTGCAATGCAAGAACAGGGAAAAATAGTGAAATAATTCAGAAAGTTGATAACAAGAGACACTGAGATTTATTCTCAGCAGTTATATTCCACCATTTTCACTTTAAAAAATTAAGCATTCAAAATAGTGACTTGCAGGGTATTATGGTGCCTATGTCCTGTGTTCCCTGCTCTGAACTCCCAGGATTAACATGGTCACAGTGGTTCTGTACTGGTAAGTTAAGGAAAGCAAAGCTCTGCATCAGCTTGTGTGTTGGATGACAGAACCAGCCAACATAAACTGCTAAAGCAAAGGGCATACCTGAATTCTGCCTCCTAGAGGTACTCGCTTCACTTTCTTCACTCTGAGGATACCTTTGAACCTCAGTTTTGGAACCTGAAAACACTCTTAAAAAATGTTTTCATTTGGAGCAATACTGGGATGTGGCCTTTTGCCCAGTAGTTTGAAGGTCAATGCCTTTGCCTCAAAAGTGGGACATTTGACATCTATGTCCTCTTCAAGTGGAGTGTGTTTGAAGTTCTTGTCAGGTGAGTACTGCCACCAGCTGGCTATACAGGTCCCTGGACAGAATTGTTCTCATCCTTCAGTTGAAGATGGGTCATTCCATGTACCTGAAAAAGGTATTTTATTTTTTTTTTTAATGCAGTAAGTGGAAAAAGATTATATCCATCTGCCCCAAAATGAGGAAACTTCTTCACCTCTGATTATAATACTCCTTACAGAATCAACAGAAAGGGGACTACTAGAAGCAAATGTGTGAGAACACTGTGAGAAGGAAACCAAAATTCCAAGCTGTGAACCGCTGAAGTTGGGAAATCCAAGCAACTGGGGCTCCATTTCAGAGTATTGCAGACACATCCCTGTGGAATTGCAAGGCAGTAAGAGGCTTTCATAAAATGCTACTGTACAAGGGAGCAGAAGGCAGTGAAGTATGGAGTATGGGGTCCAGTTCTGGTTCCTTAGGTGTAAAACTAAATTCAAAAGGAAAAGTAATACAAAGAAGAGTTACCAAGATGTAAAATTAGAACGACTTGTTCCATCCTGAGGAAAAGGCAAAATTGTTGATTCCTTAAACATGCCAATAACATAAGTACCAGGAGGAGGAAAGAGGGATCTTAAGCTAATAATGTTGGCACAGGAACAGATGCATATAAATTAGCTAGAAATAAATTATACTGAAAACTTCACTATTGCATCAAAGGACTGAGGTTCTGGAACAGTTATCCAGTAGTAGTTATAGAGGCAACCCTCCCAAATAAAAATAACAACAATATAATTATTTTTTAAGAGGACTTTGATCACTTTATAAAAGTATTATCCACCATAGTTGCCTCAGGTAGCAGGGCATGGGTTTCCATGATCCAAGAGGTCCATTTTAGTCTTGTGTTACTGTGAATTTAGAAATTATTGCTAAAATAACATAAATACCTTAAGGTAATTTGAGTAAGTGAGCAAATAGGTGGATACTGTTCCATGTATCTAAGGCCATTCATTAGCAGCACGATGTTTATCCCCTATCTCTGTTTAAAAAGGAATGGGTTTCCATTTCCCACCATTAATCTTTCCTCACTGTCTATATTAATTATTAATGTCTGTGTTTTAATTCTTTTATCACTTTTCTTAAATGTGGTGGATGCCAGTTTGGTTTGCCCAAGGGATCCTGAGAGATGGATGAATTAAATGCTACTATTTCAGCTTGAAAGCATGTTCTGTAACAGATTGATATTTTCTGTGGACCAAATTCACAGTTCAAGTTATAGCAAAAAAAAAAATAAAAAAATTAGAACTGGTGGCTCTCAAGTTCTGAATCTCTGAATCTCTGCTATATACAACTAGCATAGATATACTGGGTGGCTGCTACATGTGTTAACCAACACCTTCTGTCTGAAATTCACTGATTACCAGCATAAACCAAGTGGGAAGCACACAGAAAATGTGTAATTAGATTACAACGCTTCCTTGTATCTGGAGTTTCTTGTAACCCCTGGCCATGTTTTGTTTCAGCAGCAATCTCATTGGAATCAGATTATCATGTAACAGACATAGCTTTTAGCCATAAACACCTAGATCTTGAAACCTCACAGTGACCTAAATGTTCATAGTCTTCAACAATTACATCTTTTCTATAATTTGTACTAGAAACTTTGTCAGCCACTTTTCTATTTTCTCAACCTTCAGAAAGGTAAATATAATGGGAAAATTCAAGAATTCTACTACCTAGTTAATTTTATTTCAAACTACAATGCTCACCTTCCATCTGAAGAAAGATATGATAATGGGTAGTCATCTCCTGTCATGTATGTATTGCATTTCAGTTACAGCAAGAAATTACAGCCATAATGGAAGGGAATGGAGGTTGTCAGAACTGTGAAGAAAAGGAAAATTGCTAATTCATAGGCTTTCTAAACAGCTGACAGCAAAGGACCGTTGGTGAATATATCTAATGGTTTAAATACAGTACAACCTATGAAAGTTTTCTTCCTATTGCATATATTTAGAATATTTTTAAAATATTTATACATTCATAGCCTAACATTAGGTTTATGGAGGAAAATATTTTGACTTCTCTGTATTTTATAGGATATTTCTATTTGTTTGCTTTCTTCTCAGAATAATTTGTCACAATATATTTAGCAGAAAAAAAACAAAGCAAACAACAAAACAGAAATCCTATAAGAATATTTTGTTTTGTTAAAGAAATTGATATGAAGAAATAAGTGAACTAAAATGAGAAAAGGTTCCCTATAATATTTTTGATTAGTTGATCCTTAAGTGATTTTTGAACTCCAGTCTTTCAATAAAAAAAAATCAACATATGTTTATCAAAACTCCTGAGATGGAGTAGAAGGCCACATTCAGAGCCTCTTCTTAACCTCAAAACAGTTTCTACAAATAACTGCTTTAAATTCTTGAAACTCAGGATTTTTGTCTCTGTTGTTCCTCCCAGAAAGATGTGTTGGGCCACTCTGCTTTGATGGTTTTAAAGTATGTCTTGCCTTTTGACTAGTTTATATTATTTTTTTTTTGTTACAGCACCACCCTTTAGTATAAATAGTTTCTTTTTCCCCCCAGTTGCTGTATTTATCATTCTGGTGAATCAACAGTTATATTGCCTTTTCTCTTCCTTAATTTTATTTAATGGAATAAACCAGTTTTCTCCAATAACTATCTATCCATCCTTAAAAGTTTTCTTTCAGAGAAAGATTTGCAGTCATGGTCTTCCAATTCTTTCTAAGAATCACATTAATGAATGTATAGACGAAGTGGAAAAGTGATATACTATTAAAACCAGAAGACAAACTTCAGCGTTGCCTAACTGTGAGTAATTAATTTATGAACACTAAGAACTACCCCTAAAAACCCAATATGTGGAACAAGCCAAATAAGCTTCTGCTGCTGAAACTCTTTGTTTTACCTCTGAATTCCTAGAACTAACTATGTTTTTTGGCTCTGGTTTCCTCCAGGGACAACAGAAGTGTCTGAAGTTTAAATTGAGATTTCTACTTTCTGTTACTGCCACATCACTTCTAAAAACTGCTTCAATTACCTCAGATACAACCTGGCAGAGTAAGTCTTAAGTCTGATAAGAAAATGATAAGAAAATATATACCTGTACTTTATGCTGATACCCTGTCTACCTGACTTACCAGCAGTTCTCAATGTTTTATGTTCTGGATTCACTCTGTCATGAAAATTATCACTTTATGTTGAAAATCTTTTAATGAAATGTCCACTTTAGAAATAATGGATTATTCAAGAAATGAACAAATTTAACCCTATTGAACAGTTTTATTATTTCTTCATATGTCACTTCACAGTCGAGTGCAGTTGGATAAGCTCCTTGAATAGGGGAGCAGGGAAGGAGAATTTATGCAAAACCTCCATGCAAAGGAGCCTGTTGAACACTCAATAAGCCTGACAAGAATTTATGGGTTAAAAATCAAAGGAATTGCTAAAAAGAGGGACATGGTGTGCAGCCCCACCTTAGTAAATGTCTTCTGCTGACCACCTGTTCAAAAAAGGATGGATGGATGGATGGATGGATGGATGGATGGATGGATGGATGGATGGATGGATGGATCTTCAAGAAACTGGAAAGGGTTTTATTATCACAGGTCCAGATAGCACAGTGGATTTTAACTTCTTCAGTGTTTACTGGAAGGACAACTCCAGGTGTGTGAAAAACTGATTGGATTATTAGCTTGGGTGTTAGCAATTAATGGTTCAAAGCCTGGCTGGTGGCCAGCTGTGGGTAATGTTCCTTATAAGCTGATTTCCTCAAGTCCTATCACTGGTCACCAGAAAGAGGACTTCCACAATTAGAAATTTGACTGAATATGTCTAGTTTCTGGCCCTTGGCCTTACCATACCTTCACAGGCAAATGGTTTTCATGCAATTTCAACCTATCCCTTAAGTTAAAACATATTGACAAAACAAATGAATCGCATAGGCCACTTTTTATAATCAAAGAAGTTTTCTGAAAATATAAGTACCCAATAAGCACTTAGGCTTTGGTGTGAGTCTGTGAATTTAATTTATCTTTGTGTAATTCATTTTTTGATTCACTAGTCTGCACCTTGCTGTGTAGATTTTACAAGTAACTCCCTGCAGTTCAAAATGCAAATGAGCTTTGTTGTAAGAACAAACTTAATGCGAAACAGTGCACTGTGACTTTCCTAGGAATTAAGTTATTCTGGAAATCAATTTGATACTGAAAATGAATCCAGAAATAAATCATAGAGCTTTCAAAACTTCCCCTTTTATTTGTAATCCCTTTTATTTGAAATTCTTTTTATTTTGTAATTCCTTTTATTTGTAGTGTTGCAAACCTGCATATGACAGTACAGCAAAACCCAGGAAGCCCCTGAGGATCGAAGCAGTGCAATATATTTAGCAACAGTATTTTAAAACAAGTACTTCCTACTATCACACATGGGAACAGAGTGTGAATGAAATAAAAATACCTTAGAAATAAGAAACAGTACAGATAAAAAGGAAAAATATTACTTTTCAAGCAAAAGCCCCACATTTCTATGTAATTTTATTTTTAAAAAGTCCTGACATATATGTACAAATGTTGTCTGTTCCCATGTCTGCCTAGAATTTATTTGCCATTGGAAAATTCAAATTCATTAATACTATCATACTACTATCCTAACTACTGAGAAATTTTTATTTTCCTATGACAAAGACTGCAAATAAAAAGCCAGAAGATTGTGAAGTAACTCTGATTAGACGAAAACATGAATTAAGGTTTTTTTCTAACTTTAATTAGAACTAGAAAGCTATTAGCTCAAACTGTTGGAAATCGTATGTGTGGTTTGTTTGTAATTTGAATGCACTTCATATATTACCTCAGCTTGATATAACTTGCTGGAGCCACATTGCCACATGCAGTAGGAAAAAATTATACAGAGATGAAAAAAAAAAAACAAACCACAAAAAAAAAAGGGACTACAAAAGACTAATGAAGTGGAGAATGTTTGAACAAGTTAACTGTAAACCAGCACTAAAACCTCATCAGGCTGGTATGTTCAAATATAGGTGAAGTAAATATCTGTCATCATGAGCCATCAGATGTATAAGGTTCTCTTTCTGTAGTTGGGGCTTGTGTCTTCAAGAAAAAAAATTCCACTAATAATTGATGATAATTTAAGAATTTCTGCTTAAAAATTGAATATTTTATTAACTCTAGTTAATTTTCTTCTATTCTAGTTTATCCCTCCTACAGAGATCTTCGTGCATTTAGTATCTGGAATAGAGACGTGTCTGTGTCTTCCATGTAGAATTCCTGTGTGACCTTGAGCAAGTATTTTCTTTTATCAAATAACACAATGGTCTGACTGAGTACATGCTAATAAAACCTCCCTACCTCATAGGCATATTGTGGGAATCAACAGTATTAAATACCTGAGGTGCTTGATGGTCTGGTGATTAGGACCATTTAAGTAGTTACATGGTCAATACCCCTATGGTGAGAACGTTGTCAAAGTGTGTGTGCTCTGTGGATTTGTGTCTGATGTGACATTTTCCCAGTACCAAATTATCTGGAGACATTACAAGCAGAATTGTGGAAGGATCAAAACCAGCTCGAGTGGCTCACCCAGCCCCTTGTTTCAAGATTAAATGGCATGCAGCTGACACAAAACATCTCAAAGTCCTTAATTGGCTTTAGTGCCTTTTAAAGTACTTCTCCTGACGAAGGAATCTGTGTGCACACAGGAGTTATTAACAGCTAAAAACTCTCTGATGGTATCCCATGTTCCAACACTGTATGTATCTATTTTAAAATCAGATGCAACACTGAAAAAATATTTGACAGAGGTCTAGTTGTCTTTTGATCTTTATTAATTCCTCACATAGATTTCCTGATCATGACCTTCCTGCTACTTTCGGAGGTGTACAGAAATGGGAACCATCCCTTATGTGCTGCCAATTTTTATCTTTCCAGTGAATAGTGGTAATTCTTTTTTTCCTTTTTGTGCATTTACAGGGAGTCAATCATAAGCACGCACAGAATTTTTAACTACATTATCTAGAAGAACACATCATAAAATAATGATTACTAATGTAGCATGCACTGGCTCGTCCTATATAATATGGTTAAGACAATTCCTGTCTTGTGCATTATTACTGATTTGGTGATGAGGTCACTTTCCACAGAATTTAATGCAGCTTTGGTCTCAATTGCAATTACAATTCTTAAAACGTGTCTTATTTTTAACAATAGGACTTTTAAGCTGTTATAAAGAGTTCCTCAGTGGCTGATCTAAACTGGTTCATACAGTAAATATGGGACCACTGGAGCTGTTCCAGTTTTGTGATGATAACAAGCCTGATAAGCAGATGGGTGGCACATTTGTAGGTGCTATTTGTTGCTTCTATGTCCATTTTTTATTTATCCACTTACTCTTATGCTTGCTTCTCTTGAACAGATATTCAACCCCCAATAAAAATCATCTGAGAACTTGACAGACGTAGGAGCTCATGTTTAAAAAATTAACCAGTAGGGCTGATATATACATTTTTTGTTTGTTTGCACCTCTTTATGTGAAGAACTGCAATGCAGTGATATGTCTCTCATGTAACTTGTGAGTCCATCAATACCTGAATATAATCTGCTGTCTTGCCCAGTAAAAATTTTTGTGCATTCTTTCAGATCATTGACAAAGTTGTTGCATAGTGTAAGAGCAAATCTGATCTCTGCATGACCCATTAAAACATATTTGCTGTCATACCTCCCTGTGTCTGAACTCACCAGGTATCAACCCACTTGTTTGATAACAAGTTAATAATTTTGTTAATCACCATAACTGCTTAATGGAAATGTTGTCTAGTTCCAAATGCAATACATTGTTGAAGTCCATTATAGCTGCAGCCTCGGTTGTAACAATCAAAATTTCAAATTTGATTTTGATTTTTAGCTGCTCAAGTATGATTTAGACATTTTTATTCTCTCTGTTCATTTCTTCTAATTCTATATTAAAAAAATAAATATCAGCCACTCTACTTTTTGCCGATGTTGATATTAGGCTAATGGACTCCTTATTACTCGCAAAGTTACCTGAAATATTAACAAAATGTTAGTTTGCTTTTAGTCTCCAGAACATTTCAGTTATCTTACAGTCAATGAAAAATACCACCAAGGATCCAAAGGGCTCCTTTTCCACATAAAGATATCAGTGCTGAGATAAAAAAATTCTAACACAAGTAGCTGCTGTTTACCATCTTCTGAAGTTTCCAAATGGAAAAATGTGTGAAAAGAAAAATCTTTTTAATTATTTATGTTTTTTTTAATCTTTCCCAACAATGCAAAAGATAACTTGCATATAAAATAAAAATGCAGAATGTCAAAAGGCTTTCATTTCCTTAAGTTTCATGGTCTAGAATTTTACCTTATATCAAATTATTTACTGTTATTAATAATATTGATTTTTTTTACCTTCTGTATACACTCAGATTACACATATGTGCATACACGTGTGAGATAACTTTTCAATAGATGTGTGTGGAGCTGCTTTCACTTCCCATCAATGTCAGTTTGTGGTTTCAACCACTGTGGCCCTTCACAGATGTGAAAGTGTGGATTTCTGAATACCTATTCAAGTATTCTTAATTTCTGATTATTATTCATATGTTTTTAATTAAATTCTGCCTCCTGCCTGATCTGGTTCATAATTGTTTTCAGCTTTTTGAAACTGGCCCTCTGAAAGTATCAAGTGTATATATCACTGGTTTGGACTTTTTTCTTTTTAATCATTACAAATATAATTAAAACAAAATCACCTCTTTTCCAGGCTAATGACATTCTTTATGAAGAATAACTAATATCAAGCAAATTGTTTCATCTCCTTGAGGTTTTTTCATCTGCATTCTTATCCCTGATAGGTTTATATGAATGTCTTAGAGAAGAATTTACATCTTGTTACACAGCTTGGGTAAAAGTCAGTACAATATATAACTATGTAAGAAGCAGCAGGAACCCAGTTATTTCTGAGGTAAAAACTGAAGACCAGTCTTTTTCCTAGAAGATCTGACTTTTTCTAGGTTAGTGTTAGTGTTGTTGAATGAGTGCCACACTGACTAAGTGCATGGGCTAGAAAGAACTTGGGGTGATCCACATTCCTGGGATCTGGAATTAATTCTGTTACCTGAATGAATTAAAAAATGGGATGTTTTCAAAGTTGTGAGAACGTTTTCACTTTTCCCTAAATACTGTAGTGCCTATATAATCCCCAGCATCAGATGAAGAAATTTTGTTTAGACGTTAAAAAATCTGCATCAAGTCAGATGTTCAAGTGGTTTTGTGGTTTTGTTGTTTTATTGTTTGGTGTTGGGGTTTTTTTAGCTTGAACCTTGGATGAAGAAGACACTATTCTGTGAAATAATTATACAATTATTTTAGCCAATTATGCTTCAGGGCAAATACAAGTGAGCTCTCACCTTTATATGTTATAGTCATAACTGACAACTGTGGTGCTTTAGGACTATTCTGCAGGAACCTGACATATGTAGAGAGCAATGGAATGGAAAAAATAGGGCTATTATTTTCCTCTGAAATATCTGCCTTTTGGGTAGTTCTTCTGATTATTTATTGAACTCTGAAAGGCAAAACTAAAGGTACTGCAGACCTAAATAACCCTAGAGACATCAGTGTTTGGCAGAAAACTTCCACAGAAAATCCATAATTCTTTCTTACATTTGATTACAGGTTGAATTCAAATCCAGCAGTCCCCTCAGCAAGCTGGACACAGACAGGTCTCCAGGTTATACTGACGGTACAGTCTGATCTTCTCTACTCTTCATCCAAAAGGACCTTGTGTTGGCCTTGAACATCTTCTATAAAATTGTTTCCTTTACAGTACAAACAAGAATAAATTAAGCCCACAGTAGTTAAAGAAACTACAGTGGATGAAGTAGGTTGGTTGAACAGTGTAGGTCTACCCTGCTCAGCAGAGCTCATGAGCAAAAAGAGTAGATATATGGTTAAACCTGTATCTTTTGTGTTTTTTCTGATGTGACTTGTGTGTCCTTGAATTGATCGCCTGGGTGACCAATGTGGGAAATGCAGGTAAGCTGGGGAGGCATCACATTTCTTACAGAGTGCCCCAAGAGGTGAAGGGAGCAAAGGTGAAATTGGAAATGAAGTTCTTGATCTCTGCCATATAAAATAAATAAAATAAATCGAGAACAGAACAAACAAACGAAACACCCTCCCAACACACACAAAAAAAAACCAAGGCAAAACAAACAAAACAACAGAAACCAAAAAGAGAAAACACATTATTACGTCATCTGAAGTTAATGTTTTTGTTTTGACTTTCTTGAGACAAAATTAAAGTGTTACATTTTGCAGAAAAGTCTTCCCTCAGCCATAATGAATCACAGAGTGTCAGGGGTTGGAAGGGAGCTAGAAGATCATCTAGTCCAACCCCCCTGCCAGAGCAGGGACTCCTAGACCTAGTCACCCAGGAACAGATCCATGCGGGTCTGGAATGGCTCCAGAGCAGGAGACTCCACAACCTCCCTGGGCAGCCCCTGCCAGGCTCTGCCACCCTCACTGGGAACAAGTTTTT
>JANHGL010021797.1:98218-119800 GCA_024611195.1 Ceyx melanurus | reverse complement strand
TCTCTTCTCTTCTCTTCTCTTCTCTTCTCTTCTCTTCTCTTCTCTTCTCTTCTCTTCTCTTCTCTTCTCTCTTTTCTAAATTCTGTGTTGCAAATGGTCATTTTATTATGGTTGGGTTTTTTTTCATTCATTGCAGTGCCACAGAATGCTGTTATAAAACCATATTCAAGATAAAAATCCAGTGTTTCTGAAAACACAATAGGAGTGTAACCACGGCCACAAGAGCACTCAAGTCGGTCAAAATTTAAGCACAACAAACTACATTAAGCCTTGAGAAGGGTACTCCACATATTCTGATTGGCATTTATAGTAGCTTATAATATGGAAACCTGACACCACAGGATAAAATATTATAATAAGAAAAATTTGTCATTAGTTAATGTCTGCACAGCACTTTTAAATAGGAAGAACTGCCAACTTAATGCTATAAAAGCATTTGGATCAGCATGACATGTATAAGCTGAGAAGGAAAATTACCCTTCTGATGAAGTAATGCATTTGTTAGAGTGTAGCATTTAAAATACTTCTGTGTTCACTCCAATTATTATTAAGGTCATTTTCTGGTTATCTGTTGACTAAATAGTGTGTTATCCTATTGTATAAAGTACAGAGAAGCTGATGCTACAATTACAGTCTATCTAGAGCAAACTTTATTCATTAACTAAACAAAACATTATTCCTTAGAAAGCCAACCATGGATCTCTTTGAGAAAAGCATGTAGGAAATAATATCTCACAGCAACAACCTTCTGCTTTCAAGTAGATGTCTAGAGTAATAGAAAGCTTTACTGGAATCCTCTGGATCCTCTGGTTCCTCTGGATCCAGAGAAATTGATTCTATTAAATGGGGTGAATTCTATTTAACAGACTAAATATCAAGAAAATAAATAAGCATGCTTTAGAATATTTAATTTGCAAGAAAATGGAAGGGGCAGGTGTTGAAAGTGGAAATAATATAGAAGTTTCTTGATCAGACAGTTTTAGGAATCTGAATGATATAGCTAAGGACCAGTGACTTTCAGGACAAAGGTTTCTATTTTATCAGATTAGCAGTTTTTCATGCACTACTGTAATCTCAAGGTTCAAGCAAATATTAGTTATTTTCTGCACTCAGACATCCCCAGCATGACTATAGCAGAATCAGGAAAGAAAAGCAGAATCTGGGAGTAGTATAAAGCCTTCTATGGGTGTCATAAAAATTATCATTATGGAATGCATTTTTTTGATACACTGTGTGGTTAAGCCAGTTGAAAGTCTTGCTTTTCATTTTTATTCATAATTAATTTGGGACAGAACTGATGGCACTGCCTTTACTATAGTTGTTGAACTCTGCACTACAATAAGCTATTATCAGATTTCACATATTTTCCAAACCAATACTTTGTTTAATATTCCATGCTGGGTTTCCTCCTCAGGCTATCTATTTCTGGGAAAATTCAGATAAAATTGTTTTTTATTATTGCTCTCTGGTAATATTTTCTTCCAGAAGATGTGTGGCCCTTTTTTTTTGCATGAAGGTTTGGCAGTTTGACAAGCTGTGTTTACTGCTATCCCACAGCAATAAACATGAAAGAAGCCAAGGTAGAAGGTTTTGTAATATCTCTTGCTTCTCGGGAGGAATATGCTTGAGTGTCACAGGCAGGTCTTCAGAAGGTTTCAGTCCTCACTGTGTGTGTCTCAAAACCTGCAGTGATGACCAGGCTGTATGTGTGCCAGATGCAGGCTCACTACAGTGAGATAGGATTACCATTGGCTTTCATCCTCAGCGTCAGTAACTCAGAGATACAACCTGGAGCACGTTGCTTCCATCAGCCTCCAGCAGTCACACTGGGTGCTCTGTGAGACTGCAAAGCTCATGCTGAAATTGTGCTAAATTCAGGCTCTTATAATGTGTAAGCTATCATAGGTAAGGCAGTCATGCATAACCTCACTCATATTTTCTGTTTGCAATGAAGACACGCTGACTAACCACTGATAAAACAGTCTGAGACACCAGCTGGCTCAGAGTCAGCTTCACAGGTATATTTGAGATTTTGGAAGTTAGATCTATTTTCAGTTTAATAGCAAAGACATCTTGAAAGGAGTTCTATATATGCCTGTTCTGATCTCTTCTTTAATGTGGCTTAAATTACAACACAGTTCTATGTAAGTTCTAACATCAGTGTCTTCCAGATGGTCAGTAAATCTGAACACAAAGGAGAGATTCTCAGATGCTCTAAGTCAGCACATATCCATATGAAGTTGCTTGTGCTAAACTTAGGTACTCCAAGGATTACAAAGCCATAGTTTCTGATGATGTTAAACATGGTGGTTACTTGGCAGTGTGGCAGGCTGAGAAAAATCAAAAGCAAGGAAACCCAAGTTGTTATTGACAATTCAGGACAGTACAGGGAAATTTATAATCTATTTCTTTACTTAGTGTATAGTCAGTCATTCATAATCACTCCTAAGAAGACGTATTACAGACTTATACTAGTATGTACTAGTTAAGATTTTAGCCCAAGTGTAAGCTTTAAAAGAGGGAAAAAAAAGTGGATAAAAATGTAATATGGAATGAAATTTCACCTCAATTTTCTATATCCACATCACTATCTTATTTTTCTGATAAGAGAGTATTTTACTACATAAAAGCAATGTGTAAGTTTAAGATATCTAGACTTCACCAAGGCATTCAGCAATGAAAAATGTGATATCTGTGAGCTTGCCTTGAGAGGGCTGTCCATAAGGTATACACAAAGTTCAGAAGGCAAAAGAGATAGCTCATGACAGAGGTCTTCTGAAAGAGAATGATTATCAGAGAAGAATTGTTTGTGAAGTTCTCTGTGAATCACTCTGAAATCTTGTTTAGTTTCATATTTGTTTACAATGACCTATGTTACTCTAGTGACATTTGCAAATGACACAAACATGGGAAGTAAAATGCCTTTATAGGGATATGAATGGTATTTGAGTACAACTCAGAACATGATATATGCTCTTCACTTTTACACTACCACAGGCAATGACTTGTAAATGCCTCTTGATGCTTATTCAAATACAAACAATGTGTTTGAAAAAGTAGCTGGCTGAATAAATAACACTTTCATTTCCATGCAGAGAGCATATTTTATTCATCTAGTGGCCATCCCAACCTCTAAACCTTGACAGTCACAGATACATTATACGAGCTTTCATATGGACATCATTTTGCAAACAAAATGTATATTTAGCATTATGGAAGATACGCATGAAATGCTATGGGTAATTTGTTTGCATAAGCTTGAAACCAGGCAAATCAAAATGGAGAAACCTTTGTAGAACAGAAACTTTTACACTGATAATATAGCATTTCTTTGGGATCATATTGTAAACTAAGAAGCAGAAATGTGACTAACTTATGACTTTCATAATTCCAAAGGCTGTGCATTAACAATTCAAAAATTCTCTTTCAATTAGATATTTTATACTATGTCACAGATATTCTTCACTCTGGCATTTTGGCTGCTATTGACAACTTGAAGAATAGAAATCACACAGAGTTCAACTTTCCATGACCCTGGAAGGAATTTAGTCTCATACCTGTGAGACTTTGACTCTATTCAACTCTCATCTTAGACTAGCTATATGTACCCAAGAAAGAAACACCCCATCCTTCTGTTTGGGTACCTAGTCTGTAATCCAGGAAAGCACAGAGACCAGCAACATGTTTTGTGATTTATGTTAATTTAATGTTGATAAATACTACAAATTATGCACATAACAAAGCCTGGACCTGGTATGAGGCTTTAGCACTAAATCATCCTGCAGAAATAATTGGGTTTTAATGTTACTTATTGTAAGGTCACCCTTCTGAGAGGTCGTTTTCCTGGGAAGAAAACCACCACAAAAGTAGGTGTTTCACAATCAAACAGCAGAGAGGTAGGTCACACTAGACATTCAATAGCTGAGTTTGAATCAGGGGGTGTAATATGAAGCCTGAGACTTTATAACTTACACTGGTTATTCCCCACATTCCTACTAATAGGAGGTGATGTGCTGTAGGCAACAGAAAGATGGAGATTCAAAAACGTGGAGATAAAAGGAAAGAAATATCAAGGAACAACTCCATGTATATTAAATGTTGGAAGAGGTTGCTAGATGCAAAGTTGAAACGTTTTAACAAAAAACAGGCCACTCCGTGATCTTTTTGCACTAGTGTGAAAGCTTCAGTGTTCTGATACCTCTTAAAGTATTTGATGAGAGACTAATAACCTGACAGGCTAACACTTCACTTCCTTCCAATTAGGGGACTTTAACATCAAAGACGAGGTCCTCCACTCAGTAAGGGCTTACTTGAATGAATTATAGAGCAAAATAAGTCCAGTAGTTTCTTGTTTTTTCTCCTCATGGAGACACTCCGCCATAGGCTTTAATAAGACATTTGAGGTCAAAAGGTTCAGGTTCCTCACTGTGAGCTCTAGGAAGCTGCCAGAGTGTTTCAATATGTGTGGTGTTTGTAATGCAATCAGACAAAGCTGAAAACTCTATCACAGTGTCATGTGTCTGACTTCCTTTTGCAGTGCTCTTGTGCGTAGTTAACAGCAAAGATTATGGACTTTAATATGCTGTGAATCTTCCCTGTTGTCATTTCTTCTGAGACAAACAACACCTTGGCCACCATTAGTTTTTGCCTGGCAGAAGGGTTGACAGCGACCTCCTCCAGGGTATTCTGTCAGTTGATCAGGTGTCAAATGATAACAGATCTCCAGGACTTGTAGGTCTTCAATGAGAAGATGTCTATATGTGCTGTAAGGTGTTATTTGACTTGCTTAGGCTTGAATCTCTGGCAGACTCTACAAAAAACCCTACCACTATTCTGCCCCTATTTACTTCATCAGCACAAAAAATATTTAAATCCCTTTGAGACAAGCATAAAGGCTGCTTTGTTCCTTCTTTTGGTCAAAAAGCTTTAGATACAGGATATATTTTCCTGTGCATAATATCTATCATTACTTCTTATTTTTTAATGGTTCTTACTGTCAGGACTGAAAGAAGGGTGTAACCCCAGCAAGTCTGCTGATGACACAAAGTTGGGAATGGTGTCTGACAGACCAGAATTCTGTGCTGCCATTCAGAGGGACCTTGACAGACTGAGGAATTGGGTGGAAGGGAACCTAATGCAGTTCAAGAGCAAGTACAGAGTCCTGCACCTGGGGAGGAATAGTCCTTTGCATCAGCACAGGTTAGGGGCTGACCTATTGGAAAGCAACTCTGCAGAGAAAGACCTGGGAGTCCTGAACAGTAAGTTCACCACGGGACAGCAATGGGCCCTTGTAGCCAAGAAGGCCAATGGTATCCTGGGGTCATTAAGTGCTCAGCAGGTGGAGGGAGGTTCTCCTCCCCCTCTACTCCACACTAGGGAGGGGGTATCATGTCTAGTTCTGGTCTCCCCAGTTCATGAGAGACAGGGAGGGACTCCAATGGAGGACTCCAATGGAACTGAAGGAGGGAGTCCAATGGAGGGCTACAAAGATGATGAGGGGCCTGGAGCATCTCTCTTATGAGGAAAGGCTGAGAGTCCTGGTGCTTTTTGGTCTGGAGAAGAGTGAGAGGCATTCTGATCAATGATTATAAATATCTAAAGGGCAAGTGTCAGGAGGATGGGGCCAGTCTCTTTCAGTGGTGCCCAATGGATAGGAGAAGAGGGAATGGGCAGAAACTAGAACACAGAAAGTTCCACCTAAACATAAGGTAAAACCTATTTACTTTGAGGGTGATGGAGCACTAGGACAGGCTGCCCAGAGAAGTTGTGGAGTCTCCTTCTCTAGAGAATTTTAAAACCCACTTGGATATGTTAATGTGCAACCTGATTTAGGGAAACCTGCTTTAGAGGGGGGTTACATGAAATGATCCCCTGAGGTCTGTTCCAGTCCTACCACTCTGTGATTCTGTGACAGCATTTTATTTCATACTCATTTCACACAGAACAGCCACAAAACTGATTGTAATATAATGCTTGCTGCAGTACTACAATGGCATGAGAAAAAATGAAAAATAGACAAAGGAAATGTCTTGTGTGAGATGATATAAGGGACTGGGTTCACTTCACCTTGTTTCAAGCCCTCTTTGGTCAAAGCAGATCAACATCCACTGAAGAGCAGTTAACATCAAAGTTTTCTTCTATGCAGAACAATTAAGGTATAGCAAAGGCCAAAGACCACTGTATGGTTAAAGTCAAAGAACTGGGAGACAAAATAACTTTACCAGGCATGAAGATCTCATAATTAATATATTGAGAAGAGTTTCTACAGTATAAGGTCCCTATCTCAATAACAAGTAAATGTTTAGATGAAAATTATTTATGTAGCAATTCACTAGTTTCCAAGAGAAAGTCTTTGTTGTATCCAGGTATTGGTTTCCAAACCAGAGTATGTAAGACCATGAACTCTTACAGACTGCAAAAACAATTCCAGCAAATGCAAGGGGTTTTATAATTGTCCCCATCTGTCCAAATTCCCACGTTTAATTTTTTTTTTTTAGTTGGTGTTTGGATTTTTAATTACTTCCTGATTGCTTGTTATGTTGATGTTTTTGTTGTTTGTTTTCTGTTTGTTTGATTTTTTTATTTGTGTATGTGTATCCCTTAAATATTGCAAGTAACTGAAAAATACTAAATTTTACAAACCTTTTTTCTCAGTAGAGATAAAAAAATACATCTAGAATTTCTATTTCCTTTAAATCAAAAATAATATATACAAATCCAAATATATTCTTTCAAAATTTCTCAGCTTCTTTGTGCCTCTGTTCACGTTTCTTCCATTTTTTTCCCTTTTCTTCCAGCTTCATTTCCCTTTCCCAGTAAAATTGTTTGGTTTTGTTTTGGGGTTTGTGGTTTGGTTTTTTTACTTTCCTCCTTAATTTTTTATGTGAAGAGAGAAATGAAAGTTGTTGGTTTGTTTTGTTTGGGTTTTTTGGTTTGTTTGGTTTTTTTAATTTACAGTTTAGGATAGTGGTTAAAGTGGGTTAAAAGAGTAAGCTATCCCTGAAGGACAGACCTTCAACACAAAGATTTTAGCCTTGAAAAGACTCCTGGCAGTGCATGACTCATTCAGTGTTTATACATCCATACCAGCCACGAAATTCAACTTCCAGAAACTTGCATCACAGATTGTCCCAGGGATATGTCAGGCCAAGTCCAAGGAAAAACTTAATGAGTATAGTTAACTATTGGAAATAGTGTCTGGTATACACTGGAGAAAAAAAGGAAGATGAACTCATTTTTTTTTAGGAAAAAAGCTTAGTATTTAGCTTCTGTATTCTTACTGAAATTCAGGTTCTTGAAAGTCTGTTTCTTTTTTACTAAATAAAAATGACTATGTGTAATTAATAGGAATTCATCACATGTGTAGCTCCACCACAGGGGCCCAGTTTCCAATACTTCTAAACCATTTTTAACAAACAACTGTTTGAAATTCAAAATACATCTAGTTATGAGGTGGTCTAAACACAGACCCTTTTTTTTAGGTACAGTATCTAGAGAACATGAGGTGATGGAAGTGAGTAAGTCCTTAAAGACTTTCCTTTTTCCAGTAACATATCTTCAAAGTTTCTTTGTGCAAACACGAATGAAGTTCCAATGACACTTCCTTATTTTTCATCAAACTTTAAATAGTGTATCTTGAGTCTCCTGACTTATTATTCACACCTAGAGACATTTTCAGTTTATATCTAACTCATTAAAAAAAAAAAAAAAGTAGATAAATTCTCACAGATCTGTTGGAGGACATTCAGAGCCACAAGGATGATCCAGGGGTTGGAGCACCTTTGCTACAAGAACAGGCTGTGGGAACTGGGATTGTTCAGTCTTGAAAAGAGACTACATCTAAAAAATGTCACATCATGTACTTTTTCCTAAAAAAAGTAAATAAATTCCACCAAAAATTATCATAGAAATCCATTACTGGAGTAGTCGTTTTTAATAACTACAAAGCAATAAATCAGAATTTCAAGGTAAAATGAGAAAAACTTTCAATTTCTTTTTAATGTTTTGCTTTTTGAAATAAAAAAGATTTTTCCATTGGTAGATTCCTGCATTAAGAATTAAGATTTCATGTGTTTTTGCAGTGTTGTGTGACCATTTCTATGACTCACACTGATTTTGCCACATATATATACTTTTTCTGCAAAGTGTGTGACACTATACTAATCAGACAGTGTTTACCTGATAACCATTAATTTTCAAGCTTAAGTGTGTCAACAAAGTTTCACTTCAACAAAAAAATAACCAGATAAATTGAAGTATTCTATTACTAAATCTTCTATAGGAGTGATTTTAAGCTGATCATGTATATAGCAAAAACCTGTATGGAAATACTTTTGCCTGTTTTTGGTACACCATGGAAGTCAGCCTTAGCAAGCTTTTATTTGATTCCTTGATGTGGCTGAAAAAAAAGATCATTCTGAGTATTATTTACAGTCCATTTCCATTTCCATACTAATCATATTATTCCAGAAACTCAGTCTATATTCATTTGCCAGTCCCCAGTGGTGAAAGACAATCTTTATTATGTAAAAAAAAAAACGGACATCAGAATATTGTTTTTGAAGTGTAATGAAATGATTTAATAACAATGTATCTTCATATTTCCTAAATGATTTTAAAACCTTAATGCACTGCAGGGGTCTGCCTTAGTGGCATAATGAAATGGGACAGTTCAGATTGCAACCTGCTGTGTGAGGTTGCCCCCATGTACAGAGCAGCATGACAGCTCTGTCTCCTTTCCTTTTTATCTTTCTTTTCCTCTCCAAGTGCTGGGTAATATTCTTGAAGAGAGGGATGTCACTCAGTATCTCACACATCCAGCTGGTGATTAATTTACACAGAGTAAAGATGAGGTATTCCTTAGAACTAAATCTACTGCTACAATCATGAAAGTTTGCAAATGTTCAATATATAGCTCTGCTAACTATTGGATATTAGTCAAAGTGTTAGCCATTTTATTTTTATAACCTGCAAATTAGTCTCTGCACACAACCACTCCTGACATATAAACATATAGCTGGGAATATAGATAAACATAGATCATAGAAAGTAGAAGAAAAAGAGACGTGCACTCGCATGCTTACATGTGCACTGCTGACATGATTTTACATTGTCTAAGACTACAAGAAACTGCAAAGGAAAAAATGCATGTGAAAAAGAAAAGATGTAAGCAGGATGAAATAACTTCACAAGAATTTGAGCAACTCTTACAAACCTTCAGGCTGATCTTTGTACATGTAAATGATCTGAAACTCGCTGTATCACTACTATTTTTCTTAATGTCCTTTGGTTATAATCCTGGAGGCTTCTTTTAGCTGTGGCCTGGATAGAAGAAAAATAATATCCTAAATAGAAGTAAATATAGATTGCTGCTGCAGCCTCCCTGAGAGAACATTTACAGATCAATAACAAACCAGAAGGCAGGAACCAATGTGTCTGGAAAGTTGTTTAGAAGGGATGGTGAAGGGATAATACTGCATGACTATCTCTATTTTTTTTTTACCTAATTACCTCATTGTAACTTTGCCTCGAGGCAAAAGACCATCTGAATCTACTGGAGTAACAGCATAGAATTTGAGGGGTTTTTTTTCTAAAGTGAGCTGAAGCACAAGTCCTGAGTTAAGTTTTGAACTAAGATCTACTAGATATTGCACAAATTCAAAATATAAGGAAAATTTTGCATTCAAACTGTGGGTAGTCTAGACATTCAGCATAAATATAATTTTGCATAACTTTTCAGCATACATTTCTGTATCTCCTGTTTGAAGCAAATGGGCACTTCTGGGCATTTTTCAGGCCTATTATAGATGTCTACTTAAGGATAAAATGGATTGCACCCTAGAAGTGACAGTTTCTTGTCATTGATAGAGAGGGAGCCTGGGGTGACTGCCTTGTGTGTAGATAGATTAATCTCTACCCCTCTGTTTCTAGAGCAGTGCTGCAAATGAGTGAATATAGTGGCACACTGACTAACAGAGTTGAATTACTTCATGAGTATTACTGAGTGTTACTGGTTTGGATGAGAACAAAACAAATTCTGTTCAGTAATTTTACTTTTCAGCTAACTTCTAATTAACTGCACTGTCTGAAGGTAGCAGCCTGTTCTCACAGGCAGTGTCTGCTCCTATCAGTGATGAGACCCCATGTTTAGAGTTATGACCAAGGATTGGAATGCAGACCAAGGCCACTGCTGGGTCTTGTCTGCCAATTGGGGGGTGCAGAAAGTGAAAGGCCACACCTGCAGGGAGGAGCAGACAGTTTGGGTGACCCCAAACTGACCATCAGGGCATTCCATCACCTATATGTCATATCCAGTATAGAAAGCTGAGGGATCAGGAGGGTCTCTCAGTGTTGTTGGCATTCATTTGTTGTGGTTTTCCCTTCTCTTTGGGGGCTCCCTCCTCAGAGCACCAAAGAGGACTCTGTCCTGATCCCAGCCAGTGTGTATCTGAACCTGGTGCCAGAATCCAGCTCCTGAGCTCAGCTCTCATCTGCTGCAGGGCCCAGTCTGGGACTGTCCCAGCACCTGCTCCACTATCAGTGACAGTGATGGAATTACCATCAGGGGGGTTGGGTTCAGTGCTGGTTTTGTACATATTTGTATATATTTCATTTTTTATTTTAATTTTCATTAACGCTTATCTAGTCTCCTTTTGTAATCACTATCTCCCTTATTCCCTTCTTCTTTCCCTTTAGGCAGGGAAGGGGGTTAAAAGAGAGTGTCTGTTATTGGTCTGGGAGCTGCCCTGACCCTAAACTGTGACATACTATCAATGACCCTACTCTGTGAGGGATGAATAAATGCCTTTGTAATGAGATGGTTTTCTTTACCTGAACATGAGCTAAAAGTTATTTTTAGTCACATTTCATTGTGTATTTAATAGTAACAGTCTAATGTGTAGTTTTGCTCTGCATGCATTGCATAGCTAGCTTTTTCAGTCTTTGAACTGACACCACAACCCATGAATACTTGTCTCTATTGAGCTTAACAGAGAGGGAAGTACCTGACCATCAGCAGCTCACCTGCAAGCTAGTGACCTGTATAACAACACAGGCTTTTTAGTATCACCCTGCACTTCCTGCCCTATACTGCATCTTAATTCCTTCAGCATCTTTCACACTGGATTTAAACTTTTTCAGAGTTGCACTTTGAAAACACTGTTTAAAGTGACACATACTACTACTTTACTGTCAGGCAGGTCAAAAAAAGAGGATATCCACTCCAGATCATTTGGGGGTTTTTTTGCCACCTAATTTCCCATTAAATTTTCCTGATCCAAAGGGCATGAAACCAGTATTTTCACATATTTCCAGCAACTTTAATTCACTCCTTTAATGGTAACCCTGGATGATTACAGATTTTCCATCATATATTCTTTGCTTGTCTTTTGTACATGGTTCCTTTTACAGGACTAAGAGCTATCTGTGCCTGAACTGTAATGTGTAAATATTGTTTCTTCATAAACTTCTACAGTCCTGTAAATGAGTAGATAGATGTGTGACTTCTTTATCTGAAAGTACTCACTTCTGAGGGTGATACACTTCCTAATGTTCACTGCTGGTAGGTACAGGTCAGAAGGAATGTGACCCATATTGTTTCATTTTAATTATGCTATTGCCAAATACTTATTTTCCTTTCAATTGCTGTTAAACCTGGGCAATTAAAGTAAGAAGAAATTTTTAAAATCCCCATCCTTCTGCTGTCCTGAGATAGATCCATTAAAATCCAATTAATAAAAGCTTGAGCTTGACCATAACCTCACCATTAATAGCAATATCAAGAATAAATATAACCTGTCCCCATTTTTTTTCCAAAGACCCAATTTCTTCCGTTGTGCAGATTTTCAGACATGAACAAGAATTATGCTTGTAATCAGCTATCTTTGAATTTTTTATTATTTTTTTTTTTTGGTCTGAGGGCTAATAGAAGACAAGATGCCTAAATTTGCAGTGTTGTGCCTGCATGAATACTGATAACTTCAGCCACCAAGAGCTGAATTCTTTCTAATTAGCTGGACCACTGATTGAGATGCCTGACCTGGAATATAGGCATGGCATGCTGTCTCTGTTTAACAAAAATAAAAGCCCAGTAGAAGGTAATTCACCACACTTAAGATGCCAACTGGTCTTTAAAAGGGTTGCCTTGCTCCTACCATATTTAGGCAGATGCAGGTGGCTGTG
Organism: Ceyx melanurus; assembly: GCA_024611195.1. Lineage (NCBI taxonomy): Eukaryota > Metazoa > Chordata > Aves > Coraciiformes > Alcedinidae > Ceyx > Ceyx melanurus. Next base: position 107,620 of record JANHGL010021797.1, on the reverse strand, counting down.
CCCCTCTGATGAATGCCCCCTGCATTTTTGGGCTGGTGTTTTGAAGAAGAGAAAATAAAATCAACCCAATTAATCTGCTGGCATTACCCTGGTTGACAATGCTGCAAATGATAGCAGAATTGGTCTAGGTGGATCATACTATAGATGACTTTTGCAGATTGGCAGGTAAAGTGGTTTGCCAGAGGAGGCAACATGAGAACACAACTGGAGATTTACTAGAGGGTACAAAAGCAATTCTCTGCTCAGGTCCAACATGTTCAGGCAGCATCAGATAAGGAAGCAATTGGTATGTTCACACCTGCTCACACTCAAACTATCTGTTAACTGCTGACACAAACCTTCTATCTTCATACTGAGACACCAAGATAAATTCAGAGGAAATGAAGCCTTACATAAAAAAAACAGAACCAACCACTCTTTTCTAAATTGAGTGATTCCTCTAGGCTCTGACCAACAGTTTGAGGTCAACATAAGCAGGAAAGACAAAAGAGTGTCCCTCAGGGATTATTCAGCAGCTAAAATAGAAAATTTGCTCAGCTGTTTATCACCTGGGTTTGACCTCCCAAGCAATATTTTCTTTACAATAAGAAGTCAATGAAGGATTTGGCAATGAATAAGAGGGAATTAATCTTCCCAACATTTTGCTAGTGACACTCTGGGGCTCTATTTCTGACTTGCATTTTCTCTGGAATTAGATCCTTAGGCTAGCTGGGCTTTTTTGTTTTGTTTCTTTTGTATTGCACTACACCCATGAGCAGGCAATGTACGTTTGTAAGGTATAACTGGGACTAAGCTTTACCTGTGGTATTTTTTATCATGATTCCTTCCAAATAAATACACCAAAACATGTTGGTTTTTGTTTGTTTGTTTGTTTTCTTTCTTTTTATAGTTTTTCATTAGCAAATCTGTTGTGATTGAAATGACTGATCTTAGAAGTCTCGATTCCTTCTCTCCCATAGATACAGAAGCAGGTGCTTGGCATCTCTCAGGATCAAACCCTAAAATGCTAGTTGCCATGGTGACTGAATGTGAAAGAACAATAAAGAGCTGTTTACCAGGGAAACTTATCAGCGGGGCTCGACAAAGCACCACAAAACTGTAATTAGGGTTGCGCTGAAACAGCTTTATTTCTGTGGCTGAAGCCAGGCAACAGCCTTTGCCTTTGATTTCTTCCTGATATTACCCCTTGTATATCGCTTGCATCCCTTGTGGAAGATCACACCCAAAGTCTGAGTAGATTATAGAAGAGTAGGCAAAAATTAGCATTTTGAAAACTCCATGAAAAACAAGCTGCAAAACTGCATGAAAATGAAAGTATGGCAAGTGGTGCTTTGAGAAGTGCTTTGAAGTGTCCTACACATCCAGAGGTTGCTATACTGCATAGCAATCTGGAGAAGGTAATGATTGTTTAGCATACATTTTTGGATGCTGAGATTCTTTTCATATTTGGTTGAAAGGGCAATGCACAGAACAATACCTCAAAGAGTATATAGAGACCTTTGTTTTTTTCATATTCTATTTTGCTTGGTATTTTTCTTCTTAGTATTTTGGTTTCCTGTGTTGTTAGTAATAGTGCTATCATAGCTGACAAATTAAAACAGATATTTTTAATAGTAGTAATCAATACTGTCTTGGCAGCTCCGTGTATGAACGAATTCAGAGGTGCATGGTGAAAAGCATTTCACAAATGCCTGTGAAGGGAAGGTCTTTGCAGTGAAAAGCTTTCGCTTTAATTAAGCAAAACAGATGGTGCTGGAAGGGAAACAAAGGCACACAGAGGTGAAGCATCTTGCTCACAGCTGATCAGTGGCAGCTCTTGAACAGTTACTTCCAAATTTTGAGGACTCTGCACCAATGTTGGTCATCAGTATAAATTATTGTGCACGTTTAGCATTCAGCTGAAACACCATGGATGTGATGTGGGTCTTCAAATCAGCAGTGATGTCGTGGATCACCACAGGCAGCAGTTTGAGAGCCTCTGCATTAGATACACATCAATACTCCCACTTTCTGCCTCCAGGAATTGCACACTAAAGAAAGTTTCACTCTTCTGTCGCAGCATTCAGGAGGATATCGGCAGATTTTGTCAGCTAAGCAGGAGGTATTAGCAAGCCTCATGCAGAGGTGTGTTATTTATGTGATGGATTATATAATGAGAAAAGTAGTGGTAAAATAAAAATAAATTTTATTTAAATAAATTTATTAATTAAGGATGACAGCATTGAAACTGCTGCTTTCATCCCCACTGCTCTCCTAAAAGGTATTTTTGTGATGCATCAGTTGACCTTTTTTCTGCAGGTTGTTCTGTTTCTTCAAACTTTCATGCAAGTTGTTCACTACATGACTCCCAGTAGTAAACTGGGAAGCAGGAAGAAGTGGAGAATTTATAGCACTGTATTTATTAGTGCAGTGTTTGACTCAGTTAAAATCTGAGAAACTATCACGGCTTTATTTAGGTTTCAATAGCAATAAATGCCTCATATGTTCACCTGAGAATAATTCTGCTGCACATGTTAAACACATCTCTAGTGCACCTTCTAAACCCTGCTTCTATGTACATAGAATAAATCAGTCATCTGGGCTTCCAGGCAGCACCCCTCAGCAATAGATAGGGAATTATTTTCTAAGAAGGAAAAACTATTTCCTTTGAACATTCAAATCTCCGAGCTGATTTCTCTTCCACCTCAATGCAAATTCACTGCCTTTGCTTAGGTGTGTTGCAGCTGGATGACACAGAGGAAGGTCAAACTCTTTGAAGTGATATAACCTGAATTACAAACCAGGTCGAAGAGAACTAGTGGATGGAAAGACACTAGCCAGGGCTGATCTCTGAGTGAACCACAGCTGCTGTTACTATCAGCAACACTGAAATTTGTACCAGTGGTCTTTGCTAATTAGGTGCTAAATGAAGTAAATGTCTGCTGTGCCCCAGGTAACTGTCGTTATTGTTGTTGTAAAAAAAATAGGGTAGATAATGATATCCGTTTTCTGCATTTTCTAATGTTACCTCATTTCCATCATTCACCTTTCGTAATCAGCAGAAAATCTCCCAGATGCATTCCTTAGACCCCAGAACAAGGGGTGTGCTGGCTCTGCTGGGCAGGACATGGAGAGAGCTGCCCTGCAGCAGCTGCTGGAATGCAATTGCTGCTCATTTCCTAGCACGTTTTGAGAGGCTTCAGAAGTATTGTGGGAGGGAGAAAAACACACATCCTGGAGCAGAAAGAGTTGCCAAGATATTATGAGTAGGAAATAAGAGAAATAAATGAAATACTGGTTCAGAGTTGGTTGTTCATTGTAATGTGCTGCTGTCCTCTAAAATACTACACTGATAATGCTTTTGGGTTATTCTTTTTTAAAGAATATGGGAGTCCATGCCTAAATGCCCAATTTCTCCTTACAGTGAAAGCAGAGACCAAGGACTGCCTTATAAGATACCAAATGCATAGGGCTTGGGGACTGCTGCACTGTTTTGTACACAGATCCTCTCTTGTTCCAACACAGATATTCAGCCATCTCTTCACCCCAGGTGATGTCCATCCCATATTGGCCCATGTGCAGCTTGAAAGGACATGAAGATCCTTCTGTTAGTCCTCTTGCAATGAGTTTCACCTGTAACACAGATGATTTCTTATATCATTTCATAACACAGCATCTGAAATGAACTTCATGGAGGCAAGGAAGTTATTTTCTCACCAGTCCACATGGAGCTCTAGAGGCTGAACATCAGTTTTCTCTCACAGGCATACCAAAACAACATCAAAGCAAAAAGAGGTTGGTGAAAAAACCACAATGTTTTGCTTAAGGACAAGAGCAAACACTCTGGTGGTAGGTATCTCATACTGTTCTAGCTGGTTTAAGTTAGGCTTCTGATAGAGGAGGAAATGTTCAAGCTCCCCTACAATCACTGGGGACTAGTGGACACCCCAGAGACTTCACCCCATCAGTTTTAAAGGCACTCTCAAAAGGAGATATTTCTTGTTCTCTACAAGTTATGAAGTAAGCCTACATGACTATCTTAAATTAGAGGACTGATTTTGAAGGGTGAGATAAACCCTGTCTTGTAGAAAAAGCTTAGCAAGTGCTCATGAATGAAATGTGTCAGAGGCAGGAACTAGAAAACACACGTCAATGAGATCTTATACAATGAATGAATCACAAAGCCTCATTATGAATCCTTCTCCAATACATACACACACTAAATATTTTCACTAGTGTTTTTTTTTTTTTTTCTTAAAAATTACATTTTCCTCCTAAGGTCAGGGGTTTCATGAAAATGCATCAGTCTAAGAACTCCTTAAGTTTCATTAAACTGGATGAGCAGCTGAGCCAGGTTGTACCTGGTTGCCTTTCAATGTTGTATCTGAAAACAATATATAGGGATGGATAGTTCAGTGGTGCCAGAAGTAAAGTATTTAATCAAATAATAAGAAGTTGGGCCTAATAAGAACTTGGAATTTTACTGATACGTCCATTTCTTTTACAACCAATCTTCATATCTACACTCATGACAAAAAAAAACAAAACAAAAAAGCATTTCTAAATTCAGAAAAATATTTAGAAAGAAGTAAAAAGTTCTAAATATATGTTGCAGTATGCTGAGTGTCAGCTTGCAAAACAGACTCTATTAATTTTCTGGGGAAACAATCCAAAGATATTCTAGGGTATATAGTAGTTTATGAAAGCAAGGTCAATACTGATGGACTAAGGCTGGTAGTACACAGGAAATTAAACATGTTTACAGTGCATCCTAAAAAGACAGCCATCTGGGTCTCCATTCAAAAACACTTTATTTCCTCACAAAAAAAAAAAAAAAAAAAAAAGAAAAAAAGAAAAAAAAAAGAAAAGATTTAGTTAGACTTTTCCTTAAATACTGTTTTTAGTTATTGACACATAGCAGATAAAAGCAGGAAAACAGTATAGAAATTATTGTGATAGAGAAACTATCAGAAAAAAAAAAAAAAGAAAAATGAAACACAGTGTGTAGTTTCCTTCAGCTGTGTATTAACTGTGAAAAGCTAGACTCGCTGAATCAGTTGCAAAACCTTGTGTCAGCATAGGTAGAGTGTCAACCCTGGTGTAGAAGAGCTGATGTAGAAACTCTTATTACTATTTGTCAGAAATATAATGTAGGAAAAACAAAAAAGAACAGCACAGAGTGTGTCAAAGGAGAAATTCAGACATTTACTTATTCCTCAGCTTTGCATTATTTCCTGCAGATTTGAATTTTTCTCCACTTCCTTCCTCTAAGTAGTGATGTTATTGTCTTTTATTTGGCCTGTTAAGATGCAAGTATGATCAGGCTCTACATAAGCATCTTCCTATAATGGGACATGGTCTATGCTACTGCTATAACTTATATTCACTTTCCCTAAGACAGGGGGAATGTAGAACAGAGAAAATGAATGTGTTGTCATGATCTCCAGGGTTGCTGGAGGACTTCTTGGGAGCTTTGTTTAAAACTGGACTGAATGAAATGCTGCAAAATTTGCTATTAAGAGTTCTCTGGCAGTAGGAAATGGGAGTATTATTTCTCAATAGGACAGAAATAACTGCTATTCTATTTTTAAATGGTTTTGTTTTCACTATGAAGAGAAATCCACAAAAGTCAGTTTGGATTGTCAGGTTTATCTGATTTTTACTTATTGTCAGACAGTGCTTAAACTGAAGCCTTCTGGGTAGAAAAGCTAGTTGTAATTAATACAACAAGGAAAATTTTTCAAAACTCCTTTTCAGACTCCTGTATAAATCCTGAAAATTTCCCTGTCATTGGCCCTGTTACAGATTTCTAGGTGGAACTGCCTGGTAAGGATTCAGCCCAGAATCAAACATGAAGTTAGAATAAAACTTCTGAGCTTTCTTTTTTTGTTGTCTATATCCTTCTTTTCCACCAAGGTAACATGACAGAGCTAAACTCAGAACTCCTTCCAGATGACACTATTTTAACATGTGCATTGATCTCCAGGGGAAAAAAAACCACCACATATGCACACACAATATAAACAAAAATACACCCTCAGGTGCCCCCAAAATACTCACTAAAGCACTAATTCCAGCTTTAATCTGGTCCACATTATTTTCCCAAACTTTGAAACTTCTACAATAAGTCAATTTATAGAGTAAGCAGTTTTATTGTTGCATTAAGCACACTATGCTCTATGGTCTGTACACTTTGACTGAGCCTAGAAACAACAGTAGAAGAAAATACTAGATTATTAGGTTATACTCCACAATTTGTGTCAACAAATAGCTTCTACTATTCTAGCTATGCTACCTGTCTTTCTCTGTCAGCTGTCAATGGCTTGCTTCCTTTTAATGAATGCTGGGGCCTCCAAAGTTCCCCCAGGCACACATACATCAAGAAAAATGCTGAGATTTGTCAATTCCCCTAACATCCATTTAGGATTATTGTCAACATTTATAAATCTATAAGCAAAACATTCCCTTGAGACTAATTCTTTTTGACAGTTAGTTGAGGTAGGTCACCCAGCAGGGAAAATCTTGTTGGTGTATAGCAAGGATGTGCTGCCTTTAATGCCTTCCTTTTATCAGTGTTCTTTGAGTCTTTTGACTGCTTCTGGGATAGAATTTATCATTTCTATACGTGTCAAAAAGCTTTATTTTCTAATAGTGTCTGTGCATTTATACAGAAGTGAGTATTTGGGTTTGGACTTGAAATAGGAATGAAGCACAGAAAGGCACAGAAATATTTCTGTCCTTAAGAATTTAACACAGGGGATATTGATATATTTTTGTTTGTTTGTTTTGTTCTGTTATGGTTGTGTTTTGTTTGGTTTGGTGTTTTTGTTTTTCTCTGAGTGTCTTACAGAAATGCTTTGTTTGATCAGAGACAAAAAAAAAATAAAGTAGCTAGGAATTTGTTCTAGTTTCTCTTCACTCAGAAGTTTGACAATCCTTTAAAAAAAAGTGAAAGTGCTACCTTATTACACAGTATAAGTAGACGCACCACCCAGGAACTGATATTATCAGGCTATATTAGTATCCTGCATTTAATATGAAGACATCAGTTTGCTGTAAAGGATCCCTAATGTATGTCAGAATTATCCTTAGAGATACCTATCTCCACTTTTTTATTTGCTCAGACATATACCAATTTACCAGGTTTACTAGGACAATCTCATGGCATTTCAATGAACAAATGTGCTTATTAACAAATACTCTTGGAAAGTCCATTTAAGAACTCTATGTTGCTAGAATCAACACTAGGAAGCTGGTTCAAATGCTTTCCAGAATTCCTGAACATCCTTGTCAATGCAAAGTAGCTGGAAACTGGTTGAAAGATGGGCAAAGGTTCTTAGTTGTAGAGGAGTCCCGTGTAACAAAAAACTTCAGAATATAAATTGGTTTGTAATGGTTCAGGTCAAAAGTTCATTTAGTTCATTACTCTACCTGCTAAAGCAGAAGAATGTAAGGACCAGGCAGCCTGTTTTGTCATCTGCATATGCTCCCAGCCTCCACAACCTGGACATATGGGTGTAACTACTCATTTCTCATAAGAAGAATTGTCCAGCTCCTTTTTCAGGCCCTGAAAATTAACTTCAGTGTCCTGTGTTTAATTTCATATCATGTAAATTAGAATTTTTGTGTCACCACTATTTGAACCTACCATCTACTTGCTACCTCCTTCCTGGGGAATGTCAATGAACCTGACATGTTTGCTTTTAAGGAGTCTTAAAACTAGCTAAAGGAGAATGATGCATCAGTTCAAAGACGGAGTAAACCATGATGAAGTAAACAAAGAAAAGAAAATAAAAAATAATACAAACATTAGAAGACTTGAGGTGTTAGCTGAATCCAAATGCTTGTTATTAGGAAAGGCAAGTGCCACACCTACAAAATTGCAATGTTTTTGAAAGATTGACAAGTTGGGGAAGAAAAACAAAAAGTTTTCATACTCAATCTAATGCAGTAAGTGGGTGGGTTATATCTGTTTCTTCTCCTGTTAAGATATGAACACTTCTGAACCTTCTTTCACAAGTGGTTATCCCATGTGCCTGTTATTTTCATGTCTGTCCAGGTTGGTCTTGACTGCTCAGGCTTTCTGAAAATCAGAAAAAGGAAGAGTTGTGTGCAATCTGCAAAGCTTGCTTGAGACTACAACATTTCCCTGTAGATAGAACCGAACTCAGTGTGTGATTTCTAGCATATAAAGTAAGCATTTTGACTTCAAGATTTCTTACCAACAGTTTTAAGTGAACTTAATAACAACTATGAGAAATGCCTGGTTGCTAGAGATAAGGAAGCTACCAAATCCAACATTGTAAGACTAATTTAATGAGAACTCGTATTTGATTGCAAGGCAACAGTGTTTGAGTAATAACAGAATTTCTTTGCCTCATCCAGCTAATTAAAATTTGTGCCAAAGGCAAATAACAGTGTCATGAAAATCCAGCATCTCAGTGAAGGAAGACAGGCTACAGTGGTGAAAACTGCAGTAGTTGGTTTTGGCAGTAGCAGAGGTTTTTCTTTGTGCTAGAGTATAATGCCTGGAGTATCATTACCTTAGGGAAGTTCTCAGCAGTACCCTAGTAAAGTGCTCAGGCAGCATGTTTCTGTATCAGAGAGAAGGAGGAATTGGAGCAGAAAGTGAGCCAAAGAGACTTCAGAGCATGAAGAGTAAGAAAAGAGGAGACTTAGAGAAGGAAAAGCAAAGAGAAGGGCATGAAGAAAAATGACCCATGAAAGGTTAGAGCTCACAAAGAAAGGTATCGTGTGTGTGGCAATCAAGGGAACAGAAAGTCCTCCTAGGCTGACTAAGCAGAGCCAGTTAAATGACATTAAGTCATACTAGTGATTATTAGTCCTTTGAAACCTATTAATCCTATTATGAGGTTGTGGAGCAATTTTAGAATATAAACAGATGAGAAACTGTATTTAAATATTTATATTCTATTGTTCTCCTTTTCATCTTTCCCTTTCTGTCTTCTTTTCTCCTTACCTCTCCTGCTCCTTCCTACTTTTTATTTAACTAGAGATTAAACAGGAAAGACTGTGTGCATTTTACTACTGGCATTGCTCACATTCAGAGTTTGGGGAGTAAAAAGAATGCTCCTGAAAGCTTTCAATTCAAACTGAATATTACTGTATATACAGTAAAATAGTTCATAAACAGAGTTTAAAAGGATACAGTAAACAGCAGCCTGAGTGGCAAAATTTGGCCACTGCCCACAAGGTGTGCCAGAGAATTGAATGCTTATCAGGCAAAATGGTAATGTAGCCAAAGAGATGTGTGTTCCTCAGAGAAGCTGTAGAAACACATGGTCTTGAAAGAAAAAAGATCTTTCTCTTCTTTAGGTTCACATTCTGTATAAGAGTAAAATTTTTTAGTCTTAAATTTTTACTAATAAAGAATTATTTATTTTTATTTTTAATTAATTTTAT